>JAVJIF010010054.1:0-90000 GCA_038442645.1 Agave tequilana
GATGGCTAATCTAATGGTCACTTATGAACAAATAATGCGGAATTAAAACTAAGATGACCAAATAAAACTTCTTTTAATTAAACACTTATGTATAACACAAGAGTGTTGCCGAATTCCCTTGCGAGGCTCTGGACAAACTCCTCTAGATTCCCCTTGAATGGGTTGAGGTGCCGCGTTGGCTCTCTTGGTTGAATACTAGTGTTATCAGGCAATCCCACGCAAGTATATAACAATTAAGCACAAGGGAATATCAAGCATGTAATAGTAAAGACAATGTAAGTAATGCAAGATATAACAAGAGACAAAGAGAGAGAGAGAATAGCAATCGCAAACACAAGGGTATGTTTCGAGGTTCGAGCACACTTGCTCTACATCCCCGCCTTCGACACACGAAGGATTTCCACTATGCAAGATCCCACCGGATCTCTCCTCGGTGCCGCAACACCTACAAGCCCTCGGACTCTCTAGTCCCTTACACACCACAAGCCCACCGCTCGTCGAGGCCGCACCTCAAGCTACAAGTCCTCACTAGGACCCAACAACACCAAGTCCTCACTAGGACCCTCAATCAAACCGCGAACACAACCGTCCGCCTTCTCAAAGAACAAAGATGAACTTTGGTGATCACAACTCTTGATCACCTAAAATCCTCTCACAATAACACTCCTATAGAATGAATAGCTCAATGGATGCTCAAGTGTTTGTGTGAGAAAGCAAGGAAAGAATCTTTGGTGAAAAACACAAGAAAATCTCTTTTACACTCTTTGATAAAACTCTCCTTTTAATTGGAAGTATTGACTCAAATTTTGTGGAGAAAAACCCTTCAGAAAGACTGGGAAAAACTAGCTCTAAGGTCTCAAAAATCTTGGCTTAAAACAATGACAAAACCCCCTTTTATAGAGGCCAGAAAAATCTGACCGTTGGGCTCTGTCAGAGCTACCGGTCGACCGGCCCGGTCGACCGGCAACGGTCAAAAATCCGACCGTTGCAGCCTCTGGTCGACAGGCCCGGTCGACCGCGCAACTGGAGAAGAGAGTTAACTCTCTGTCGGTCGACCGTCCCGGTCGACCGATAATTCCCGAGAGCAAAGCTCTCTGAAACGGTCGACCGGCCCGGTCGACCGTTCTCCAGTGCACACTGGCGTGCACGTCGTGCACGTCCGGTCGACCGACCCGGTCGACCGGCCTCTGTCAGTTCTGAAAAATCAGAACTGGCAGAACCAGAAAATAGGGATTAAGGATTGGTCTTGTGGCTTAATAAAATCCCATAAATACTTAGAAATTCTACAAAATAGTTTTATGATATAGAAACATGCTTGCACAAAATCAAGGCATGTTATTGAAGATTTGACTATTTTTGTAACTTGGAAATATTGGCTCATAATAAAAACTGTTTTTCTAAAAATATGTTTTTCTAAAACTTGTTTTTCCATAACTTCACAAAATACAAAAACAAGATATTTTGAACTTATAAAGCAAAGTGTGTATGGATATGATCCACCACACAATCAAGATGAAATATCTAGTTTTGACATAAGGCTCTAAACATGGTTTTGGATATAAGATATGTATACATGAATACCAAAAACCAAATTGTATTTTATCACAAATAAAAATCTTTTCTTAACTAGGAAAATCTTTTATGAAAATCATTCTATCAAGAGTTCTATCAAGAGTGTGTGTGTGATATAGACTTGAGCAATCCACCAATCTATTCTATCCTTTACATTTTATCTAAAACAAATAAAAATCTTATACCTAGACACAAGTCTTCAACTTCTTGAAGTCTTCCCTTGAAGGCTTCTCATCTTCTTGACTTGGTCCAAATGCAATCCACCGAGCTCATCTCTAGATGTGATCTTGATGCATAGGCTCGTGAATCAACCGGTGCTAGCTTCCAACTTGACTTTAAATCCTTTGTTGAAGCTCCACACCTACTAAGATCTTGATAAGGAATCTGTCACTAATTAAACACAAGATCATTAGTAATCATAACTTCATGAGTTGATCATCATCAAAACTAGGGTGATAGGCCTTTGGGCCAACAATCTCCCCCTTTTTGATGATGACAAAACTCATGGAGTTATATATGCATGGATTAAAGTAAAGCTTCAAAGAAGCTCCCCTTAACTCATGCATACAAAATAAATAATAAATATGATCATGAAGCACATGAATATGGATGCAAATATGGAGATGCAACAAGCATAAATCAAAATCTTTTTACTCCTATTTGCATAAATCAAAACACATATGCATAAATACAAATCTTAATTCCCCTTAAGTAAGAAGGACAAATACTTCTCCCCATTAAGTAAGGAAATCATGCATATATATCAAAACAAAACACAAATACTTCTCCCCCTTTTTGTCAATCATCAACAAAGGGTTCAAAGTAAAATCAAATCAACAAATTTTCTCCCCCTTTATGTCAAAAATAAAGAAGTCTAGGAGGGGCAATACAAATCAAAAATTTTGAATTTTTCTCATCAAAACAAAATCATTAATTCTATTTTATCAAAACAAATTTTGAATTTTCTCTTTGATATCAAATAAAAAATATTGATACCATTTTAAAATCTAATGCATAAGCTTGAAAAATAAGATTTGAATTAAGCTTAGCATTAACAACACATGAAGAATTCGAACTAGTTAAATGAGAGTGTTTAACAACTAGTACGAAATCCTTCTATCAAGGAATAAATCTAAGGATTTTCATGAAATAGCAATGAAACACAAAACACTCAAACACTCTAATCTATAAAGTCCAAATAGTTTCAAAAGAAGTGAGTGTACTAATGTTATGTGAAACATGGCATCATGAAAATGGCAATAAGGTACAATATTCCTTAGAAAATCATAAACATCAAAATCATCTCACATTTTTTATTAAATCATTGAAAACAAAATCTATATGTCAAGATATATGTATGTTTTGACAATACATGAAATATACATACATATCTCTAAACTCAAGTGAGTCTATATGAATGGATTTGCATTGAAGGCAAAAGACTCAAGAGTTATACATGTATATTTTAAGGTTTGGCAAAATACATATACATGAAATAAAAGGCACATGATCATAAATCAAATCCAAAAGGTGAACATAAGTTTAAATATGTATGAATCATCAAAACTAAGCAATACAAGTACATTTCAAGGGTTCAAATAAGCATTTAAGCACACTTACTAATAGATCTTTTGAGGCCCATGATATGTTCAAGTATAAATCCTAGTGTTGACAAAAACTAACATATAAACTAATATTCAAATCATGAAGCATTAAATTTTAAGAAAAATTGAATCATGTGACAATCTCAAAAACTATTTGAAGAATACATAACTAGTATAAATTATTTTTGAAAACTAGTTAAAGATCCTTCAAATATATCAAATCATATGTTATTCATGAATTATACTAAATACATACAAGTTTAAGCACTCATAGTCCATAAAGCTCAAAAATTATCTTTTATCATAAAAGATGAGTGTTCAAAGGTTATGTAAATGGTATTTTCATGAAAATAGAAAGTGAAGCATGAATCTCATGAAAATCTTATTTTTCATCTTAAAACAAATCATATATTTTTCATAAAGTCTTGCTAAATACATAAAGATTTAATCACTCATGGTCTATAAAGCTCAAAATATTTTGTATCATAAGGATGAGTGTTCAAAAGATCATGTAAATAGCATTCTTATGAAAATAGTAATTCAAGCTCAAAAAGATCATAAATCACATTTTGTTTTACACATGTTTTAATCTTTAATACAAATCAAAAACATGAAAAATCATCAATTTTTTTTTATTATTTATTTAAAATACTAATCTTCATGGTATATGTATGATTTATCCAATTCTAACAATATGCATACATATCCCAAATCTAAAGGAGTCCAATATATATTGCATGAAGGCAAATGACTCAAGGGTATACATGTATATTTATTAGATTTGAATTAAACACACATATACATGAAGTAAAATCAAAGATAGGCATAACAAGTATAAATGACCGAATCATCAAAACTAGCCTATACACATGCATATAGTGGACACAAATGAGCATGAAGTTCAAATATATATGATGCAATTGTTGTAGTTCACTATTTGTACATGTATAATACAAGTTTGATAGAAACTACACTTAAACTAGTATATACCACATGAAACACCAAAAATATCTTAAAATATGAACATGCTATGAATATTATGAATGAACAAGCATGTACATAAATGAAATAGGAGTTTAGAAATTGTTACCAACTCCAAAGCTCCTAGCATGGTGGTTGATCCACCAAAGCTCCTTGATAGCGATGCAACCCAAAAGTATGTCCATCATGTCCAAGTGCATCCACTACCAAGGTACCATCCCTCTCATGTTTTGAGAGAGCCCTCACCTACATCACAAGCAAAAGGTGGGGGTTTTGGTACCCATATTTCTTGGGTCCTTTGGGGTTAGCTTTATTATAAGGAACCCAAAATACTTTAGACATAGCAAAATATAAGTTATGCTTCTTATCAAAACAATATTTTGCTAAATGGCCTTTGCAACCACAATGTGTACATGTGTACACCTTAGCATACTTATGAGTGGGAATGTGAGCATGATGTGCATCATAAGCATGGTCATGATGATGATGTGCATGAGTATGAGAACTTGTTTCTTTTGAAACAAGGATTCCAATCTAGTATGATTGAATGCACATGAGCTCAAATTAGAGCTCAAATCATCAATTTTATTTTTCAAATTTTTAATCTCATTTTGATCAATGTGTGCATGAGAAGCATGATGAGATATAGAATCACTTTTCTTTTTCTTTTGTGAAACAAAATCTTTTTCTTTTTCACAATTTTTCTTTTCAAAGATTTATTTTCTTGAAAAACATCTTCCTTTTGTTTTTCCACCAAATCAATCTTATTTTTCAAAAACATATTTCCTTCACATAAAACATTCAATTTAGACATTAAGGAAATATTCTCATTTTTCAAATCTTCATTTTCTTTTTCTAAGCATGCCATTTTATTTTCTAAAGAATCTTTATCATTAAGCATGGCATCAAAATTCTTTTTCAAAATTTATTATCTTTTTCTAAACATGCAATGTTACTTCTAAAAGAATCATGTTCTACATGCATGCAATCAAGTTCCTTTTTCAAATTTTTATTTTTCTTTTTAATCATGTCATATTTTTCAAGCACAAGATGACAAAAGGTAGCAAGCTCATCATATGACATGTCTACATCCTCATCATCGGATTCGGTGTTTACCTCAAGGGGTTATCCCCTTGGACCATATAGCACACGTTGGAGATGTCGCTTCCAACGTCCGAATCGCTCCCCGCATAGTATTGATCTTTCTCGCCAAGGGAGATGAGGGTGTTCCATACTACAAAAGCCTAATCAAGATTAGTCATCTTAGACAAATAGTCATTATCTAAGCAAGATACTAAAGCATGTAGGGCTTTTGCATTAGCCTCAATGTTCTTACCATTTAAGCAATATTCTTTATTAGTTGTGGCAAGATATACACTAAGGCCAAGTCCTTTGAGGAACAAAGACATCTTAACCTTCCAAATTTGGATGTTAAGAGTGTCAAAGGTAGGTGGTGACATGAAGTCCATTGTGTGTACAAATCTTGTGATTAGCCTAAAAGAGGATCTTTAACTCTTAGGTTGTTAGACCCAATATCAAGAGCACTAGCTCTGATACCAATTGTAAGATTACCTAGAGGGGGGTGAATAGGTGATGGCTAATCTAATGGTCACTTATGAACAAATAATGCGGAATTAAAACTAAGATGACCAAATAAAACTTCTTTTAATTAAACACTTATGTATAACACAAGAGTGTTGCCGAATTCCCCTTGCGAGGCTCTGGACAAACTCCTCTAGATTCCCCTTGAATGGGTTGAGGTGCCGCGTTGGCTCTCTTGGTTGAATACTAGTGTTATCAGGCAATCCCACGCAAGTATATAACAATTAAGCACAAGGGAATATCAAGCATGTAATAGTAAAGACAATGTAAGTAATGCAAGATATAACAAGAGACAAAGAGAGAGAGAGAGAATAGCAATCGCAAACACAAGGGTATGTTTCGAGGTTCGAGCACACTTGCTCTACATCCCCGCCTTCGACACACGAAGGATTTCCACTATGCAAGATCCCACCGGATCTCTCCTCGTGCCGCAACACCTACAAGCCCTCGGACTCTCTAGTCCCTTACACACCACAAGCCCACCGGCTCGTCGAGGCCGCACCTCAAGCTACAAGTCCTCACTAGGACCCAACAACACCAAGTCCTCACTAGGACCCTCAATCAAACCGCGAACACAACCGTCCGCCTTCTCAAAGAACAAAGATGAACTTTGGTGATCACAACTCTTGATCACCTAAAATCCTCTCACAATAACACTCCTATAGAATGAATAGCTCAATGGATGCTCAAGTGTTTGTGTGAGAAAGCAAGGAAAGAATCTTTGGTGAAAAACACAAGAAAATCTCTTTTACACTCTTTGATAAAACTCTCCTTTTAATTGGAAGTATTGACTCTAATTTTGTGGAGAAAAACCCTTCAGAAAGACTGGGAAAAACTAGCTCTAAGGTCTCCAAAATCTTGGCTTAAAACAATGACAAAACCCCCTTTATAGAGGCCAGAAAAATCTGACCGTTGGGCTCTGTCAGAGCTACCGGTCGACCGGCCCGGTCGACCGGCAACGGTCAAAAATCCGACCGTTGCAGCCTCCGTCGACCGGCCCGGTCGACGCGCAACTGGAGAAGAGAGTTAACTCTCTGTCGGTCGACCGTCCCGGTCGACCGATAATTCCCGAGAGCAAAGCTCTCTGAAACGGTCGACCGGCCCAGTCGACCGTTCTCCAGTGCACACTGGCGTGCACGTCGTGCACGTCCGGTCGACCGACCCGGTCGACCGGCCTCTGTCAGTTCTGAAAAATCAGCACTGGCAGAACCAGAAAATAGGGATTAAGGATTGGTCTTGTGGCTTAATAAAATCCCATAAATACTTAGAAATTCTACAAAAATAGTTTTATGATATAGAAACATGCTTGCACAAAATCAAGGCATGTTATTGAAGATTTGACTATTTTTGTAACTTGGAAATATTGGCTCATAATAAAACTGTTTTTCTAAAAATATTTTTTTCTAAAACTTGTTTTTCCATAACTTCACAAAATACAAAAACAAGATATTTTGAACTTATAAAGCAAAGTGTGTATGGATATGATCCACCACACAATCAAGATGAAATATCTAGTTTTTGACATAAGGCTCTAAACATGGTTTTGGATATAAGATATGTATACATGAATACCAAAACCAAATGTATTTTATCACAAATAAAAATCTTTTCTTAACTAGGAAAATCTTTTATGAAAATCATTCTATCAAGAGTTCTATCAAGAGTGTGTGTGTGATATAGACTTGAGCAATCCACCAATCTATTCTATCCTTTACATTTTTATCTAAAACAAATAAAAATCTTATACCTAGACACAAGTCTTCAACTTCTTGAAGTCTTCCCTTGAAGGCTTCTCATCTTCTTGACTTGGTCCAAATGCAATCCACCGAGCTCATCTCTAGATGTGATCTTGATGCATAGGCTCGTGAATCAACCGTTGCTAGCTTCCAACTTGACTTTAAATCCTTTGTTGAAGCTCCACACCTACTAAGATCTTGATAAGGAATCTGTCACTAATTAAACACAAGATCATTAGTAATCATAACTTCATGAGTTGATCATCATCAAACTAGGGTGATAGGCCTTTGGGCCAACAGAACGCAGCTTACTCACGGCCGCCTTACAACCCCTACTCGCAGACCTACAATCCCGGCTGGAGGAATCACCCAAATTTCTCCTGGGCCCCAAACAATCCTCCCAGACCTAATTTTTCCAACAACTTTCACCATCCTGCTCCTCCACCACCTTTTCCCAGTCAAGCCCCATCTTCTTCCTCCTAAGGCTCTCCAATGAAAAAGAAAATCAGTAAATTGGAGGAGAGCATAGAGGCTTTCATTATGTCCCAAGCCGCTTTTATGCAGAATCAGGGACAAACTCTGAATAGTCATTCAGAGGCCATATCAAGGTTGGAATTGCAGATGAGCCAGTTAGCTAGCTCCCTAAGTGAAGGACCTAAGGGTACTTTGCCTAGTCAGCCATTAGTTAACCCAAAAACCTCCAACCAAGCATATAAAGTCTAGGATCCATCAATTAACCAGTGTAATGCTGTTCACACACTTAGATCTGGAAAGAAGGTAGACAACCAGGTCTACCAGCAAAAGAGTCCAGTCCATCCTGATCCCACTCAAGCCTCCACCTCTGCTAGTTCCTCCCAATCCGCTCCACAGACATCTGACGAGGACAAAACTGCTGAACAAGTTCACAAGCCTGTAGCACCCTTTCCCAATAGCTTAGGAACAATAATAAAAATATGCACATGGAGAAAATGCTAGAGATGTTCAACCAGGTCAAGTTAAATGTGCCACTTCTAGACGCTATCCAACAAGTCCCAGCTTATGCCAAATTTCTGAAGGATATGTGTACTAAGAAGAGAAAGACCAATGTGCCCAAGAAAGTGTTCTTGGCCACTAACATAAGCGAAATTCTGTCTGGTCCCATTCCGGTGAAATACAAGGATCCCGGATGTCCCACCATTTCCTGTACCATAGGACAGACCGAAATGAGTAGAGCGCTTCTTGACCTAGGAGCAAGTATCAATTTGCTGCCTCTCTCAGTGTACCAGCAGCTTGGGTTGGGTGAGCTAAGCCCAACTCGAGTCACCATTCAGCTAGCTGACCGATCTGTGAAGATCTCGAAGGGGAAATCACAGACGTCCTCATCCGGGTCGGGGATTTCATTTACCCCGTTGACTTCATTGTGCTTGAGACCCAACCTGTGTCCAATCTTAGGTCTCAAACTCCCGTCATCTTAGGGCGCCCATTCCTTGCTACAGCCAATGCCATAATCAACTGTAGGAATGGGTCCATGCGATTAACTTTTGAGATATGACGAAGGAAGTCAATGTCTTCAATCTTGGAAGACAGCCTAGGGATGTCAATGATCAGACATTTGAGGTCAATTCTATTGAAAACCTGACCAGTGAGCATGAGGAATGCATGGAGATAGAAACTGAGGCAGAGTTTAATCTGGAGGCTGAGGATTTCAATTTAGACCAGATCGTAGATTCAGCAGTGGATTGGGCATCAAGCCCCAGTGTACCCCATCTTAGGATCGAAAGCCCAGAGATTCCCTCCAATAAGCAACACCTTCCCTAGAGTTGAAAGCCCTGCCTGAACATCTCAAGTACGCCTACCTGGGCGGAAAGGACACCTTGCCAGTCATCATAGCATCCCACCGACTGAGCAACAAGAGGACAGCTTAATGTCTATTCTGGAAAGACATAGGGAAGCCATTGGATGGACAATGAAGGACATAAAGGAATAAGTCCAGCCATAGTGCAACATAGAATCCATTTAGTTGATGAAGCAATCCCTAGGAGGGACCCACAACGCCGGCTTAACCCTCTCATGCAAGAGGCAGTGAAGGCTGAAATTCTAAAACTATTAGATAATGGGATCATTTATCCCATTTCTGATAGCCAATGGGTTAGTCCTGTTCATGCGGTCCCAAAGAAGGCTGGCTTTACGGTAGTAGAAAATGAGGAAAAAGAGTTGGTACAAACAAGATTGCCTACCAAGGTTCGTGTTTGTATCGACTACAGGAAGTTGAATGCTGCTACCCGTAAAGATCATTTCCCGCTACCCTTCATCGACCAAATGCTTGAGCGTTTGGCTGGACATGAGTACTACTGCTTTCTGGATGGGTACTCGGGATACAATCAAATCCCCATTGCTGCAGAAGACCAGGAAAAGACGACGTTCACCTGCCCGTTCTGAACCTTTGCTTATAGGCGCATGCCTTTTGGATTGTGCAATGCTCCTCAACGTTCCAACGGTGCATGCTTAGTTTGTTCTCTGATATGGTGGAACATTTTCTTGAGATTTTCATGGATGACTTCTCCATCTACTGAGATTCATTTGATAAATGTCTTCATCACTTAGAGTTAGTGCTACAAAGATGCATTGAGAAGAACCTAACTCTAAATTGGAAAAATGTCACTTTATGGTGAGACAGGGGATTGTCTTAGGCCATGAGATTTTGAGGAGAGGCATAGAAGTGGATAAGGCTAAGGTAGAAGTGATTGCTAAGCTCCCACCACCCAAAAGCATCAAGGATATTAGATCCTTTTTAGGGCATGCTGGGTTCTACCGACGGTTCATTAAGGACTTTAGCAAAAATTGTGAGGCCCTTAACTAACCTGCTCGCTAAGGACGTGCCCTTTGACTTCAATGACGAATGTTTCAAGTCTTGGGGGAGGCTTAAGCAAGAACTGATTTCTGCACCTATCATTTCTACTCCTAATTGGGCCCAGCCATTTGAAATCATGTGTGATGCATCTGATTTGCAATTGGTGCTGTTCTAGGACAGCGCATCGATAATAGGCAGCACATGATTTACTATTCGAGTAGGACCTTGAATGACGCCCAACAGAACTATACAACGACTGAGAAGGAATTCTTGGCCCTTGTCTTTGCGTTAGAAAAATTCCGGCCCTACTTGTTAGGTTTGAAAACGGTGATTTTCACGATCACTCGGCTCTGAAATACCTCATGACTAAGAAGGAAGCAAAAGCCCGACTGATTCGGTGGATCCTTTTGCTTCAAGAATTTGACTTAGAAATCCGGGATAAACGAGGTATTGAAAATGTGGTTGCTGATCATCTTTCACGAATTCCGAATGCACCAACCATCCAAGCTCCGATCAACGAGGATTTCCCTGATGAGCACATCCTAGCCATTCTTAAGGAACCCTGGTATGCTGACATCGTTAATTACCTGGCCACGGGGCAATTACCCGCTGACTGGACAAAGCAAGACCAATACCGCTTCTTTGCCCAAATACGGTACTTCTTCTGGGAAGAACCGTATCTTTTTAAGTATTGTCCAGACCAAATAATTAGACGATGCATACCCGAGCAGGAACAGAGGAGTGTGCTCAGCTTTTGTCATGATCTTGCATGCGGAGGACACTTCGGTCCCCGTAAGACTGCAGAGAAGGTTCTACAAAGTAGGTTCTACTGGCCCACTTTGTTCAAGGATTCATATTATTTTTGCAAGTCATGTGCAAATTGTCAGAAAATCGAGAAAATTTCTAGAAGAGACATGATGCCCCTGAACCCAATCCTTGAAGTTGAAATCTTTGATGTTTGGGGTATCGATTTCATGGGGCCATTCCCCAACTCCTTCGGTAACCAATTCATTTTGGTTGCTGTTGATTATGTCTCTAAGTGGGTAGAAGCTGTGCCAACAAAGACGAATGACAACAAATGGTTGTCAAATTTCTCAAAGAAAATATCTTCTCCCGGTTTGGCACCCATCGAGCGATAATTAGTGATAACGGATCGTATTTCTGCAACAGAGTTTTTGAAGCTCTGATGCGAAAATATTCCATCAATCACAAGTTATCGACCCCGTATCATCCCCAGACAAATGGGCAGGTGAAGTCACCAACCGACAGACCAAGCTCATTCTGGAAAAGACTGTTGGACAAAACCGAAAGGATTGGTCGGTTAAGCTCAATGATGCATTGTGGGCTTACCGTACCGCATTTAAGACAGTTCTGGGGATGTCTCCTTATAGAATCGTGTTTGGCAAAGCTTATCATCTGCCAGTAGAGTTAGAACACCGAGCCCTCTGGGCAATTAAGCAACTTAACTTTGATCTGACCAAGGCCAGTGAACTTAGGAGACTGCAGATTTCAGAATTAGAGGAGATACAGAATGAGGCTTATGAGAATGCACGAATCACCAAGAGCAGGACCAAACTTTTCCATGACCAATTCATAACCCGGAAAAACTTTGCCCCGGGAGATAGGGTTCTGCTGTACAATTCTAGGCTTCATATTTTTGCGGGAAAACTGAAAACTCGTTGGTCGGGACCATTCATTGTGCGCACTGTTTTCCCACACGGTGCTGTGCTTATTGCCGACCCTAAAAATAACACGGAATTTAAAGTGAATGGGCAAAGACTGAAACCCTTCTTGACCACTGAGCCGGTAATTCCAGATAATAGTGTGCTGACTCTTTTTGTCCCATCATACACCTAACTCCCCCCCTCAAAAAAAAGTGTTTATATACTTACCCCGTGTACATTCTTTTTGACATTTCTTTAGCCTTTTCGCACTTGGCCGCCCGAATCCACGAAGACGGTAACATCATTCCTTCCCCCTATTTATTGCATTTGCATTTCCATCTGCATTCATTGAGGACAATGCATTAAATAGGTGTGGGGGGGGTGCTAACACTTTTCCTTTTTCTTCCTTCTTCCAAAAAAAAAAAAATTGAAAAGAAATTTCATACTCTTTATAAAATATACAAAAGACTATAGGAATTACGGGAACCTTAGTAATAAATCTTTATTTTTGCCTAAGTAAACAAGAAAGAATGGTTTGACTAAAAAGATAGGAGGATAAGGAAAATAACTTATACCTTTTATTTAGCCTTAGTAGAATATGCATAATTCGCACACACATGCTTGGGATTTATAGACACAACTTTTGGAAAAAAATTGCTGGATAATTGTGCCTCAATAAGCATGATTATTCACGCCAAAAAAAAGAAAAAGCTGGATAATTGTGCCTCAAGAAGCATAATTGCTCACGCCAAAAAAAATTATTATAAATAAATCTTGATTTCATAGCCTACTCCACTTGCATATTTGACCTGAAGGGTGTTTTTCCACCTGGTGCCCTAAGACCATCTGGTTTAGGAGTCATCGGTTTGATATGTGCTACATAAGTGAAGTAGAAAGCCTAATGGAACCAGGAATAATAAGTAAATATTAATAAAATAATATTCAAAGTTAAGTTAAAAATCCCAAGCACATCACACTTACACAGTATGCATATCTATCTAAAGCAAAATAAAAGAATGAGTTAGAAGTACAAGATCCTTTCAAAATTTTAAGAAAAACCATAGTTTCTTCTTTTATGAAGGCTAAAATATAAGAGGACTTATGAGGGTTAAACCTAATTCTTACATCATTCGGTCATTTTTACTTAGATGATTGAAAGTTCTTTTCATGTATTTATATATATTTATAAAAATAAAAAAATAAAAAAAATCTAACAACTATTTTCTTTTCTTTTTTTTATTATTGGATTTTGTGGGTGCAATCTACTGAAAACCCTCAGGAGACAACACTCCTCCTCTAGGGGAAACCTAGAGGTTTAAAGGCTGGTTGCACATGCTCAGTGCAATCGCGTTACCTACGAAAGTGGTATAATAAATTTTTGTTTTGCTCAGGACGAGGAAAAAGATAAGTGTGGGGGTGTGATTAGTCTCTAATTTTGCATAATTTCATCACATTCTCACATTTACTTGATAATAAATTCTGCTAATAATACCTTACTTGCTTGATTCTAGGTCCATGGTGTGCAATGGAGAAGAAGACTCTAAATCACCATTTAATAGTGATTAAAAACCTATTCAAGATAGCCATTGACCTAGAGTGGTGATTCTGTACAAACCAGAGCCTGCAAAGACGAATCCGGGTAGAGAATCTGACAGAAGACAGACTGGACCGCGCGTGGCTCCAGGCTGGCCGCGGAAACGTGGCCTGGGCCGCGTTTCCGTGGCCATGTGGGCGCGGCTGCGCCCGTGCTTTTGGCCAGCTATTTCCAGCTGGCCCCCCCTCCCCTGGTGCCTATAAATAGCCCCCTTGGGGCCTTTAGAAGGGCAGATCCAGAGTTTAGAGTAAGTTGTTGGAATTTTGTTTTTAAGATTTGTAGTTGTTGTTGTTCTTCTTCTAGTTGTAGGTTTAGCTATTAGAGTGAAAGAGAGAGAGTGTGTAAAAGTTGTATTTGGAGGGTGACAATCAATACAAGTAATTACTTCTCTTCCTTCTTCATTTACTTGTCTTTGCATTTACTTTTACTTGTTGTAGTGTAATTTCTTTCTTCTCCACTTCTTCTCTTTTACTTTGTGTAGTGTAACTTCCTCTCTTTAACTTTTCTTTTCTTTTGTTTTCTTGTAGTGTAACTCCCTCTTTCCACTTCTTCTACTTTGTTGTTTCTTTTACTTTTATGGCTAACTAAATTTTTTATTTAGCATGGCTAACTAACTACTAACCCACTAATTTTTAACACTTGTTTGATAGCCCGCATGAGTCAATGGTGCCAAACAAGCCTTGTGCAAATGAGAGCTATGGCATCCTAAGGCGAGGGTTCTAACTCTAATTTACCTACAAGTATCTACTTTCTTATACTTCATACTTAATGAGTTTTGATGATTTATGAGTTGTATACTTTACTTGTTAGTGTAAGTTAGAGACTTTTCCTTTTAACTTTGCCGATACCGATAGTGCACTCGAGTCTTCCCTTATTCTCGCCTTCTATCGGATCTTGATAAGGGAATGTCTGAGTTTTTGCCGTGTAAAGCTAAGTTTTAGGATGAACTTTCACTCAAATTCCACGTGAATAGTTCCAACGCACAAGGGTTTTGTTTGCCTATGATCCATCGTGAGGCTATCTTCAAAAAGTTAGAAATTAGTGGGAGCACTTAGTAGAAAGTTAGCCATGCATTTTTACAACTAAGAAAAAAAATCACTTTTACAAACCACCAAAACATTTTCCAACAATTCTTAAAAATAACTTCTTTCACTTTTCAATTCTTTATTTGGAAACAAGAACTTTCTTTCATCTTGAACATAAAAGCCGCATCAAGCTTTCATAGCTCTCCCTCCTTGTGGATACGACCCGTATAGCCACTTCGCTACTGCGGAAGAATCGCAAAAGCAGTAACATCAACCCACACTTCCTTCTTTTATTTAGTGCTAGCTTTTTGCCGATCACGTATTCCACCACAGTTCTATTTTTATTCTTTGTTTTCTTTTCTTTTTAGTACTTAAAACTTTGAAGAACCGTTAACATACACGTGAACATACCGTGTAAGCTTCTATCGCTTCATGTCCTTATGGATTCGACTCGTTTTAGCCTCTATGCTATAACGGAAGTATCGAGGAAGCCAAAGCACACACTTTAAATATTAATTTCAAAACATAAACTTTTGTACGCGGTTTTCCTCTGATCACGTGGCTGTCCCTTGGCTTTGTGGCAAGATCCATCACCCCGGCAACCTTGCTCACTCCCTTGCACCATGCTCCACAGCCCCCTTGTCGCTGCATGCTCCACCAGGCTGAATTACCCCAGTGCAACCACCCACAGCCTATCTCTTTTCTCTTTCCTACAGCAGCAGAGCCATGGCAACCCTTGGGCCCGCCACAGATCCACAGCGCCCCGGGCTCTCCCCTCCTTACGCACAAGCCCCTATTCCTTCTCCCATCTCCGTGTACGCAAGCCCCCTCTATTGCAGCTAGCAGTAGCACCGCTGAGACCCAACCATCTCTTCCATCATTCCCTAGCCATGTAACTCCCCAACCATGGCATCTCCCTCCTCTCCATGGATCACTGTCGATCGCCACTGGCGAGCGCGAGCACACTCACACCCTTCCCGGCAAGATCCTTGAGTCGTAGACACTCTCTGCGCCTTCAGTCTTCACCATTTGCCGGCCATCGACAATCACTTCCCCCTATGCCGTGAGCCTTCTATCTCACTTTCTCCTTCTCTGTATATGTTTAAGTTCATACCATTTATATATGAGTCGGTTATAATGTGTATGCATGAAATATGTTAGTGTGTTCATGGATTTATTATAGGTGTTGTGCGTGGGTATTTGCATGGGTGGATGTGTAATTATTTTGTTTATGTTAATGTGTAGGTATATATAATGTTAATGTGTGTATTTATTATGTATATACATGCAATTGTGTGCGTGAGTGCTATTAGTGTAGTGTGTGTTTACTTATTTACATGCATGTAACTGTGTTGTGGATGTATATGTGAAGATATGTATATATATATATATGTTATGTGGTTTGTGTGTGTGTGTGTGTTGGTGTAAGGTGTAATTATGTGTAAGCTGTGTGTGCATGTATATGTGGTGTTTTTATGCATACGGGTATATGTTCGTGTGAGTTCATGTGTTCGGTTGTGTATTATAGTCGTATACGAACCCGTTTGGTGAGATCCGAATCAAGTAATAGATGACCCAAACCTAATTCGCATTGTGCCCGTTGTGGACCCGATTCACAGGCGATTTGAAGACCAATCCATAGGAGGATCTAGAGATCCGTACCAGTTCGTGTAGTGAAGACTAAATAGTGATTCGGTTTCAAAACTGTGTCATTTCATGTGAGTGTTTGCTTTTATGTTATTTCCTTATTTACAGTTATCGGTGGCGTTCTTATGTTACTTGTATCGTTTCATGTCACTGTCAAAAAATTTTTACCAGTGTGATTACTTGTACAACTTTATGAAACATTAATGATTATTCACCTTATTTATTAGTTGATATGAGTATTTATCTCATCATTTCATGTGTTGGTAGTTTGTCGTTGTTGGTTTAGGCCTAGTATTAGAACACCTTAGACTGTAGTTTGATTCGTTCAATTGATTGGCTGAATTAGTTCATATTCGAGCATCAGATGTATATTGACCTTGTGTTTGAATATTAAGATATTTGACTTATATCATTTCATGTGAAATTGTTTGGATTCAAACTTGTTGTAAAAGATCTTGGACTGTAATTGGATTGATCTTGAGTTGGATTGATTTGTGATTATGGATAGATTCATGTTTTATATGGAGTACTTATCAGACTTGTTATTCTTTCTTTTGGTAATAACGTAAATGAGGATTCATTTGGGCATTGAGGATGGATTTGTTATGATGTTACTTTATTAAGAGTTTGGACTTCTTAATGATTGGATCGGTATATGAAATTAGTTAGAGTTGAAATTGATACGAGATTTATGTTCTGTTCTTTGGATCTTGAATAGAGTTCAGATGAGACTGATGACTTTTGGATTAATAATTGTGAGTATTTTTTAGATTTACCCCTTATGAGCTTATTAATGTTGAGTATCAGAATAGACCATTCTAGATTGCAGTTGTTTGAGGATGTTTCCTCTTTAGATATGATTTTGTTATGTGTTGACCTAGTTGGTCTTGAGGTTATATCATGTGTTTCATGTTTGAGTATTGATTACTTTAGTTATTCAGTTAATAGAGATTGGGTCATTATGGTAGTGATCTAGTTGTTATCGGCGATCTTGTATTTCAGAGTTTTCAGATAGCAGTCATCAATTTATCAGTTATTGGTGAGACTATTTGTAGTGATCATATGATGTGTTCAGAGTTTATAGGAGTTGTCAGAGATCAGTATCAGTTATCAGTGATTAGTGTACCATTGTTGTGTGACTGTATATCTCCAGTATCCTATTTAAGATTTTAGTTATTACTTGTCAGTGATTAGTTGTCAGATTCCAGTTATCAGTTGTCAGATTATCAACTATTATTAACATTTTGAAGATATCGGTTACTATTAATAATAATTCATATGATAATAATTCATATGTTGCTTGATAATAAAAGACACCATAACCCGAGAGGGTAATTGCTTGATGATGCATGTCGTGTATTTTGGAAGGACTTATTATGGTATATCGAGTTATGGGTTCCACCATGGGGAACCAAGGTAATACTGCCTACCTATTCAGTTGTCAGTTGTCAGGGTTATGTCCGGATTACGACGCCGCACTAATTGTCTTTTCTTGTGAGGCTATGGTCTTTAGTTATTAGAGGGCCTTTCGGCTTGTCCTACTTCATCGCCAAGGGTGTTAGACCGTGCTATCGGCATGCACGGTACCCTTCCAAAATACATGTACTACATTGGCAGACAGTTACAACAACGATAATCTTGTTTGATATGTGAAAAAAACGACTGTGGTATGAGATACAACTAAGTACTATATTAGTTAGGTTAATAATAAATAACCCGACTAGCGACATATGCTAGGTTACACATCTTGACATCAGTTGTTTACAGCTTATCTTGTTATCCTTTACACTGATATGAGTATCAGATATTGCTTACAGTTATTTATCATTACTTATAACTTTATTCATGTTACCTGTTTCTTATAGTCTCTTCATGTCAGTTCCGTTCAGGATTTATATGATAGTGTTGTAGCCTGATTACACTGTTTATGTGCACGAGTACCTTTTCCATTCCATACGCACTCATTAGGTCGCTTCTGATGGCCTTGAATTTGCACGTCCAGATATTGGATGTTTATTTCATTGATCAGGTGTTTGTTGAGATTGTACGCTTTGCAAGGAGGTGGGATCTCTCTATACCTGATACTAGCATTCTTATCCCTCTTGCCTTCCTTTATTCCTGCGATTATTCTTTGATTCCTGTATATTAGTTTTAGCTTCTATTTCATTTTTATTTCATGTGTTATCATGTGTGGATATCTATAAGTAGTATTGCAGTGATCGTAAATTTATTTTAGTAGATTCATATAGCTTGTTTTGGGTTACTTAAGGCTTAGCGCTTATGCGTGGGGTATTCTCCTCGCGTATATGCGTCGCCGACTCTTGTCGCATCTCCGCTCTAGCGTATTTTGAAAATCGGGCGTGACACACACTATGATTCAAATGTGTCTCACATCTTGTTTTTGTGTACTTGAACAAGTTTTGAAAAAATGGATTTTCATTAGAAGTTAGCTTTTAGAAAATACCGGTTTTGGTTTAAGCTTTAATTTCTATGTCGAAAAAATAGTTCACATATTTGTAATATGTGTAGATTTTTGATCACATATATTTATACTTCATAGTATTTCAATGAACCTACTTTTTTGAGATTTATGGAGATTTTATGGTATTTAAAATGAATTTAAAAAGATCTTTAAAACCCTTCAAAATGTAGGTTTTGGGTTGCTTGCGGTCGAATGAAGGCTAGCTCGGTTGACCGAGCTGTCGACTGACGTGAACACATGGACGAGCCTAAAGTGCGGTCGACCGACTGGCTTAAACCCACTCTCGGGCTTGGCTTGGTCGACTGACAGAGAGTTCTGACTCTTTGGGGGTTGGGTGCGGTAGACCGGCAACGCCAATGGTCAGAAATCTGACCGTTAGGTGGTCGACCAGGCGGTCGACTAACAGGCCATTCTGGACCCCAACGGCTAGTTTTTGATTGCCTCTATAAATGGGTCATTTGGGCCAGTTTTTGTTAAGATTTTTCCAAGTGTTTTCAAGGGCCTTATTTCTAATCTTTCACAGAGTTTCTCAATATGTTTTAGAGCTTCATTTTCATATCTAAAGAGAGTATTCAAGAGTGATTCTCTTGAGTTTTTAAAAGTATTTTCTTGCGTTTTTTTCACCTCCAAATCAATCTAGTTTTCTCACATAAGCTTGAGCTCGCCATTGCTTTATCCATCCTCTAGGATCCGTGTTTATAAGAATGTTTTGCTTATTATCAAGAGAAGTGATCACAACGTGTTCTACTATAGTAATTTGAGCAGTTGGAGATTGCAGCTTCCGCGAACTTGCGGGTTCGTTTTGTGTGTTGTTCTTATAGGAATAAGTGAGAGACTTGCGGGTCTAAGAGTCTTGAGGGAGCTCGTTGTAGGTGTTACATCACCGAGTAATCTTGTGGAATAGATTATAGTGGATATCCTTCATTGCGGTGAAATCAGGGACGTAGAGCAAGTGGCTTGAACCTTGAAACACTTCTCCCGTGTTTGCGATTGCTTATCACTCTCTCAACTCACTTGTATTTATATCTTGCATGCTCTTATTGTTTACATCTTTATATGCTTGATATTTACTTGTGCTTAATTGATCTACATGCTTGAGATTATTTGATATCTTGCATGCTCTTATTCCTTGCCTATTCTTTACATGCTAGATATTGTGTTTGTGCTCACAATTGCATTTAATCAAGAGAGCTATAGTAGCAAGTTAACTCTTAGTTTAGAGGAATCTTGAGGAGAAATTCAGAGCTCTTACTGGGAATCCGGCTTCACTCTTTGGTTATACATTGTGTGAATGTTTTAGTTTGCATAATAAGTTTTAATTTCGCATTGTTTGGCATTTGATTAGCACATCACTTATTCACCCCCTCTAGGTGATCTACAAGTGGTATCATAGCTTGATGCCCTTGATTTGGGTCTAGTTAAAGATCCTCTTGTTTGTTGAACACAATATTTGCATACACATACACACATAAATTTCATTGCATCTCCAATGTTTGATATTCTTAACTTCCAAAATTGAAAAGTTAAGATGTCTTTGTATCTCAAAGCCCTTAGTATTCATGTCTATCTTGTCACAACTAAAGAATCATATATTATAAAAGGAAAATATCAGAGGCTAATGCAAAAGCCATTCATACTTTGAAACTAACTCTAAATGATGATTATTTATCTAGGATTTCTAATATGGATTTGCTTTTGTAGTTTGGAACACTCTAATCTCTCTTGGTGAACAAATGTAATATTATAAGGAGAGTGACTCAGATGAAGAAAATACTACTTCCAACATGTGCTACATGGTCAAAGGGGATGACTCTCTTGAGGTAAATTCCGATTCCGAGCTTGATAAAGATATGCCATATGATGAGCTTGATTTACTTTGTAAAATGATCCTTAAAAAATATGATTTATTGAATATTGAGAAAAATAGTTTGAAAAAAGAAAATAATTTTTTGTTAATGGAAAAAGATGTTTTGAAAAAGGAGAATGTTTCATTGCCTTCAAAATTGAATGATATTTTTGAAGGAAACAATTCATTGAAAAAAATTGTTTTGAAGAAAAAGAAGATATTTCTATTTTCAAAGTGAAAAAGGATTTTGTTTCTCATGCTTATGTTTCTTCTTCCAATATTAATAATAATATTTATATTTTGAAGAAGAATTTTGATTGTTTGGGTTTCACTTTGAGCCAATGTGCCATTAATTATTCTAAATTGGAATTCATGTTTCGCAAGAAACATACTCCACATATTCATGCACATCCTCCAGGGCATACACCATATGCACACCATTCTCATACTCATACCACTATGTATGTTAGAGTGTACGCATGTACACATTGCTGCTGCAAAGGCCATCTTACAAATTTTATTTTGATAAATTAAATTCTTTAAATTTTGTAAATAAGAATGCTTAGGTTCCCTGTACTACTAACCCTAGTAGACCCAAAAGATATGGGTACCAAAATTTTCACCACTTATTTTTTATGTAGGTGTGGGCTATCACAAAACGTGAGAGGATTGGTGCCTTGGTAATAGATGCAATCGGAACTTGACGGACACATCAATGGATGCATCACTATTAAGGAGTTTTGGTGGGATGACCACCTTATTTTGAAAAACTGGATTGGCTATATTTGTATTGGTAACCATTTTATCCTCCACTTTTAAAAATATTTTTAATACTTATATGCTAGTGTAGTAACCTAGACTCAATCATATATTGTTTTGTGCTTAATTTTAAGTTGATTGGTTGTAAGCTATGCATGTATTTTTGAAATTAATATTCATATTTTCAAATGAATTTATATGCCTATTTCTTTTCGTAGATTTATGTTTTTATATGCTTTATTTTAAAACATATATTGATTTACATGTTTTGATCATATGTCCGTATACAAATCTTGTTAAAACATGTGTTATACATGTATAATTCTTAAGAGATACTTTATTTTCATGTTATACATGCTCTATTTTATTTGTGTACTTAATTTATGTTTAATTGTATACTGTATGTTTTAGTTTTGATGATTCTTGCATGATAAAATGATATATTATGTTTTTGAGAAAAAATTTCATGCTAGTTTTGATTTTTGAGCTTTATTGCTTTATCTTAAGGATATGTTATTCACATGAGCATTGAGCACTCATCTTTATTTTTACTGATGATTTTATTTTCAAGAGCTCAGTTACGTGCTATATAGATCTTGAGTGACAATTTTTGTGTAATTAACATGTCTCATGAGATAGATGATTTGTTTCATGTTAGAAGAATATTTAACTAGTTTTCAAAACTATTTCAAACTAGCTCTTTATTCTTTTATTGGTAGTATTTTCAATCTATGCTAAACTATTTTCAAAACCTTATTTTTGAAAACTTCTACCCTTAGAGGGCGGTTGGTTGGGCGACCATGCTTTGTGTGCCTTATTGAATATCTCTTTTAACTTGTGTATGATAGGGTGGATGATATGAGTTATACACATGATTCCCATTTTATTTCAGTTTTGTATACTCATACATGTTTTTCTATATATATGCACATTAAATTTCAAGTGGTATTTTCATTTTCATACATACATATATATGATTGATTGTGCTTGTTTATCAATGTCCATACATGTATTAAAGCACAAATTGATTTCATGCTAAGCTTGGCTTTTACTTCAAAATATTTACTTTTATTTCCAACAAGCTTATGCATTACTTTTGTGATTATTTCAAAAGGAGAGAAAAAGTTCTTTAAACTTAAAATGATTTCATATTTAACTATAAGATAATATTTATGTTTATCTACAAGTGGTATCCCAACTACTAGTATATTTTCTACCAGTTTGTCAAATTATTTTTGATTTCATGTGATATCAAAATTTATTTTGTGGCCTAGAAGTGGTATCAACATTTGCTTTAAATTATAAGTGATATCAAAATTTGTTTTAATTGGTTTTCAAATTTTTCTTTGACATGTAATGCTTATATGCAAGAGGAGCTTACATCTCATTTATATATAGATTCATGACGAGTGTAGTAAATAAAGAAGGGTTTGACCTCTTTTTTTTATATGGTACACGTGTGTAGGGTGAGCTTAACATCCCTGTCCATACATTGTATATTATACTTGTATGGGTTAGGGTTTAGTCATCTCTTTCTTTATGTGATGCATGTATGTAGGGAAGTTACTTAATAGTCTCTCCTCTTTATGGATTTATATCGCATTTACATTTACCTTATTTTTTTATCTCTTTATTAATGAATCGACCAAAAGGGCGATAGAAATTTAGAGTTCATATATGCATGCTATATTTTTGTTTATACATATATGTTGGTTATGTTTGTTTAGTTTATGAGCTTCATTGAATATCTACTTATGTTTTGCTATGCATGAGTTAAGGGGGAGCTTCTATATAGCTTATCTTTAATCCATGCATATATAACTTCATGAGTTTTGTTATCATAAAAAAGGGGAGATATTTGGCCTAAAAGCCCATCACTCTAGCTTTGATGATGATTAACTCATGCAGTTATAGTACTAATAATCTCGTGTTTATTAAGTTTCAGATATTCAATCAAGATCTTAGTCGGTGTTTAGCTTCAACAAAAAATTCGAACTCAAGTTTTGAAGCTATCACATGTTGATTCAAGAGCTCGCATTTCAAGATCGCATCAAGCAATCAAAGAGGAGTCTAGCTCATGGATTAAGTATGGATCAAGTCGAGAAGGAGAAAAAGAATTTCAAGAGAAAATTTTCAAGATGATTTGAGTCTAAGTTTGTAAGTTTAAGATTTCTGTTTTAGGATAAAATATAAAGGATAGATTAGTTGTGGATTGCTCAAGATCACACACATACACACAAAATATTTATAGTATCCTTCATGTTAAATAGTTTTACTTTTTGGTTTAAACATTTTGATGTTCAGTTTCAAGAATATATCTTTCGGTTTCATGAATAAATTTTATCAAAATGAATTTACATGGTTTATGTGTATATTGGATTTCATCTTTATACATTATTGCTACATATTTTTAGATAACTTATTTTGATGAGTTTATATCGTGTGTTTAAATTTTATTTATATCTAAACTTATTTTGGAGCTTATTGTCAAAAACAAGTATATTTCATTTACTATGCATATTGGATCATTTTCATACACAGTATGCTTCAAATGTATTTCAATATCTTGTTTTTACACTTAACAAATTTTGAAAAAATCAGATTTTCATTTAAAAGTTGGTTTTTCGAAAATACAGGTTTTGCTTTAAGCTTTAATTCTATGTAGCAAAAATCTTTCACATATTTGTAATATGTGTTGATTTTTAATCACACATATTTATACTTCATAGTATTTCAATGAACTTATTTTTGTGAGATTCATGGAGATTTTATGCTATTTAAAATTAATTTAAAAACATCTTTAAAACCCTTCAAAATGTAGGTTTTGGGTTGCTTGCGGTTGACTGACCGATCGATCGAAGGCTAGCCCGGTCGACCGAGTGATCGATCGACGTGCACACATGCAGGAGCCCAAAGTGTGGTTAACTGACTGGCTCAATCTAACTCTCGGGCTTGGCTCAGTTGATCGAGTGGTCGACCGACAGAGAGTTCTGACTCTCTGAGGTTTGGCTGCGGTCGACTGGAAAACCCAACAGTCAGAAATCTGACCGTTTGGCCGGTCGACTAGGCGGTCACCGACAGGCCATTCTGACCCCTACGACTAGTTTCTGAAAGCCTATATAAATTGGTCATTTGGGCAATTTTTTAAAGATTTTTTCAAGTGTTTCAAGGGCCTTATTTCTTATCTTCCAGAAAGAGTATTAAAGCTTCATTTCCATATCTAAGGGAGTTTTCAAGAGTGAGTCTCTTTAGTTTTAAAAGTATTTCCTTGCATTTGTCCACCTTTAAATCTATTTAGTTTTCTTACACAAGCTTGAGCTATCCATTGCTATATCCATCCTTTAGGATCTGTGATTATGAGAGTGTTTTGCTTGTTATTAAGAGAAGTGATCTCAACATGTTCTACCATGGTAATTTAAGGAGTTTGAGGTTGCGGCATCGGCGAACTTGCGGGTTCGTGTTGTGTGTTGTTCTTATGGAACAAGTGAGGGACTTGCGAATCTAAGAGTTTTTGAGGGAGCTCATTGTAGGTGTTGCATCACCGAGTGATCTTGCGGAGTAGATTATAGTGGAAATCCTTCATTGCGGTGAAATCAGGGACGTAAAGCAAGTGGCTTGAACCTCAAAACAATTCTCTCGTGTTTGCGATTGCTTATCACTCTCTCAACTCACTTGTATTTATATCTTGCATGCTCTTATTGTTTACATCGATATGTTCTTGATACTTATGCTTAATTGATATACATGCTTGGGATTGTTTGATATCTTGCATGCTCTCATTCCTTACATATTCTTTACATGTTAGATATTGTGTTTGTGCTCACAATTGTATTTAATCATGCGAGCTATAGTAGCATGTCAACTCTTAGTTTAGAGGAATCTTGAGGAGAAGTTAAGAGCTCTTCACTGGGAATCTAGCTTCACTCTTTGATTATATTGTGTGAATGTTTTAGTTTGCATAATAAGTTTTAATTTCACATTGGGCACATAACCTTTTCACCCCCTCTAGGTGATCTACACAAACGATTTATGTAATTCCTATAACATGCGAATTATAGTGGATTCTCCTCCTCCACCCATGATTTTTCTCGATTAAGAGTTTTCACAGAAATTCTTGTCTCTCTTTTTTGTGCTATGAATTGCCTTATCACACACATACCCTTCCCACTTTCTAATCTCGCTTGTGGTGTGGATCTACCATCCGATTGCTCAGGGCGAAAAATCTCCACTACAAATTGGTCGTCTCATGGAGATTTGAGTCCCAACACTCAAGATCTCCCTCCTAAAATCTAAAAACCTTCCTCAAAAAGGCTCTTCGACAGTGCCATTACCCTAAAAAAAAACAGCCGACCAATAGCAACGGGACCACCTCTAAGGGCAAACTTATTGCCACCACTAGAGACATCAATTCTCCGAACGACCTCAACCTCAGCCCCATTGTGTAAGAGTCAATCTCTGCACCTTAGGGTAGCTGGAGACACCCAACCGTATTGACTGATGAAGGCCAACTCCTCCAAATATTCACTGATATGAAGGAGGCTATGGCGAGCAGTATGCTTTATTCGACCACAGCAGGAGCAAGCGGCGCTCGATCGAGAAAACGTGACCCGTGAATGGGAGGAGTTGAAGTATCTAAATAACCAGCTTCTCTCCTAGATCATAACCCTCCAGAGCACCTGAGGGTCACCTCTACTGCCAGAAAGGTCCATTGCTATGGAGGAAAAGTCAGCGAGTTTGTCTCATCCCCACATGAGGGATCAGCACATTCATATTCGGAGGAAGAATGAGGAGCTCATTTGCATCCAAGATCTCGACAAACTTATACAGAAGCGAGTCGAGATGGCTGTAATGCCACACATGGCAGGTTCAGAGCCACCATCACCGATGCATCCTACTCCCCCTTCTCCGAGGGCATATTGGAAGGTTGTAATGTCCCTAAATTTTCATACGCTGGCTACAATCTATTAGACCGCAGTCTGTGCATGAACTTTAGGGCCGTTATAATATGATACATAACTCGAGCAGTTCAAATATTAATATAGGGCAAGAAGACTAAATATATATCACAAATATGAAAACATAGAGAAATTTCTAAACAATAAGAGTAGAAACCTGATATATAAGAGAAAAGTATATGTCGTACACCAGGAGTCTCGACATACAGGAAACTAAGTTTAAGTCTAAAAAATATACAACACTACTCAGGCTCTCTGCCTCAAAGTAGAGTACAACATTACAATGTCAAAATGGAAATGGTATACAAAAGCGAGACTCCCTATATAGTACTTAATCTACCTATCCATATAATAGACGATTACCAGTGTCTCTGTCACTCGGCACCTCAGCGACACCCTGCGAATAGCTTGAAAAATAATAACCAACAGGCGTTAACATGCCAACAAGTTTGCCTTGAAAGTTGCCCTCCGACCATGATCTTGACGCTGACTCAGTACTAGGTCAAGAAGGCAACAAAAGAGATCATCAACATAAATGAAATAAATAGAATGGTAATAAGCTAAGCATGATATTACAACAACATGATAGATGTCAATGGTTAATATGAATATGTACTATACTTGATACACAACTAATCATAATTGATGCCAACATATAAAAATTGAAATCACCTAGAGGGGGGGTGAATAGGTGATGGCTATATGATAATGGCAATTATGCGGAATTTAAAAAAAAAATTAACTCTAAACAATTATCACAATACAATATTTCTTGCAAGTAAAAGACAATGTAAAATTGCAAGTAATAAAAGAGATAGAGTTAGAGAAATTTGAGCAAACGCAAACACGCCGATATGTTTCCGAGGTTCGAGCCACGCTCTACGTCCCCGCCTTCACACTTGAAGGATTTCCACTATTGAGGATCCCACCGGATCAACAATACAAGGACAACACTTGTCCGTCTCCCGTGATGACACTTCACCACCTTGACCACACTAGCTCGCCTTGAGGCCGATGCCTCTACAACTTCACTCAATTACAATGGAAGTGATCACACTTGACCACTTTACAAAAGAGCTCACTAAGCACAATCCTAGAACCAAATAATAGACTTAGAGTATGGGATTGTGTAGTGCAAAACTAGAGAGAAGTAGAGGAATAGGCTCCAAGAAAGGTGATGGAAATTTAGGCTTTGGAGAGAAAAATCTTTTCTTTTTAAAACTTTGGAAATCTTTGAAACTTTTGTAAAATTGCACTTGATAGCTCTAAAATCATTAGTCATATCATATGAAGTGACCACCTATTTATAGGGGTCAAAAACTGCTCAAGAGATTCGTTGGAGACAAATCCCAAAAGTCAAAAAGTCAGAAAAAATAGCTGTTGAGTCTGTCAGAATTTTTGACAGACTACCGGTCGACCGGGTCGGTCGACCGCCAACGGTCAAAAATCCGACCGTTGGGGCTCACCGGTCGACCGGGTCGGTCGACTGGCAATTTCCAGAGAGCAGCAGGTTGGGGTCGGTCGAGTATCGGTCGACCTCCGGTCGACTGATACGCACATGCACATTTGTGCATGTCGGTCGAGTGCCGGTCGACTGCCGGTCGACCGGTCACTGTGAATTCTGAAAAATCAGAATTCACAGACCTGGACAATTTTGGATTTTGGTTTTGGGTCTTGGATAAAATGTTTTGGTCTTGAAAAATCATAGAGTATGAGCATGTGTCATACTACTATCAAGGTAAAATACTTGGTAAAAATTCTTTTGATAAAAACTTGATTTTAATAAAATGTTTTTCCCAAAAACTAGTCTCTCTAAAATCGTATTTCCAAAATAGATATGTTCAACTAAAACTGAGTTTGGAAATAGAAATAGAAATTATTTTGAAGCCATAAACCACTCTAGAAAATGTGTGTGTGTGATATCCCATATCTCTACTTCTACTATTTAGTTTTGACAAAATATTCTAAAATGAAAATAAACAAAGTACAAATCTTGGATTCTTTAGCAAGTCTTGATCTTCTTCTTGAACTTTTCTTCAACGCAAATTCCGAAGCTTCCTATGTGCTTTAGCTTGGGAATGCAAATGTTGGGCGAACTCCAAATTTGTGAGTCTTTTAGCGGAGTCGTCAAAATCTGTTTCTTGAGCCTGAAATACTTTAAAACAAGATTATTAAATACATAACTAAATACGTTTTGCTATCATCAAAATAACCGGGATAATGGCCTTTGGGCCAACAATCTCCCCCTTTTTGATGATGGCAAAACATATGTAGTTATCACAAAATATTTTGGGTAGAGTCTTCAAATGAAGCTCCCCCTCAACATATGCATATATAAAAATCATACTCAGGCATATTATCACAATCGCTAAATCATAAACATCATATATCCATGCCCATAGAAAAATCTCAACTACACAAGTCATATCATAGATGAAAGGAAATGAGTCTCAACATGACATAAATACATAACACAAACAATACATGTCCACAACACAAGAATAAAAGGTGTCCAACACAACAAAATAAGTCAAGTACAAAAAATAACAAAAGAGTCATAACAAAATCTCTCTCTCTCCAAATAACTCTCCCCCTTTTTGACATCATCAATAAAGGGGCATCAACAGCAGCATCACTCAGTGGCCTCGTCATCCTCCTCCTCGTCATCATCAGAGCCCTCGGCCATCGTCTGGTCATCACCATCATCTGAGGAAGAAGAGGAATCTACCTCCTCTGTATCCACGGCATCAACTCTGGGGCGCGGTGGTGGAACAGAGACGCGAGCTCTGGGAGGAAAAGGAGGACCAGCAGCAGGGAGACGACGAGCACCTGGAGTCCCATCAGGAACGACTATGTCCATTTTTGTGAACAAAGACTGGAACTGAACATCCACAAATCTCATAGATTCAGCCATATAGGACAAGTCGTTACGGACCTCCGCCCGAAAAGCAGCATCCATAGCAGCACGAGCCTCCATATCTGCCCGAAGAGAAGCATCACGAGCAGCCATATCTGCACGAAGTGCAGAGACTTGCTCTCCGACCCAGGCCTGATGAGCCTCGATCATTGAGCGGACCTCAGAGGCAGAAGCACCCTGAAACTCAGGAACAAGAGGTGGAGCTGGAGCTGGATCAGCTGCAGGAACAGGTGGTGGTTGCACAGCTGCGTGTCGACGCAACTGAGCTTCCATCATCTTCAAGGCAGCAGTGTTGATATCAGAAGAGGGTTTTGAAGAGGCTTGACCAGAAAGATCGAAGTCTAAAGCCCTAAGCAGATGGGTAATGAGCATGCCGTAAGGCAGACTCCTACCAGCAGTACGAATCTGATCACCACTCATGTGAGAAGCGATCACTCGAGGGAAATTTATCCTAATGCCTTTAAGGAGGCAATAGATAATCAAGGGAACAGGACCTCGAGCATGGCTAAATTCACCGGATTTAGGCACGATATTATGAAAGATAATCTTAGCAAGGACCTGAGATTGGAGGGAATACTGACTCACAATCTCATTCCTCACTAGATCGGGATTGTCGTCCCGGTGAAGAAGAGTGGATGCGGTGAGTGAAGACTCACCCTCCGGATACTCAGGAAAATCATGTAGGTCATAAGAGTAAACATCTATTCCATCAGTGGAAAGATGAAGAATTCTAGCAAATTGACCTAGGGAAATGTTTATGTCCCTACCCATCACACGGGAAATAATCCGGTTCCCACTAAATTCAAAATTGGCATAGAAATAGGGAACCAAAGAAGTGTAAACCTTCTCCCGGATGGAGAGAAAATCCACAAGATTGTTAGCACGGAGTATGTGGGGGATATCTAAATGTTCAAAGTCTTGGATAGCCACATATCTACCCGAAATAGTATTCCTAGGGGCTAAATGTGTGTAACGATCAGAGGCAAGATCGTTACGGAACACAGGATCAGTCCTAGGGGCTTGAGATGAGGATTGGGCAATGCCCTTTCCCTTCTCAGAACGATGTCTTTTAGGAGCCATGACAAAAATCAAATTTTTAGGGTTTTTATAGGTAAAGGCACGATCTAGATGATTAATCAACCTAATATGAAGACAATAGAAGAGATATATCTAAGCTAGAAAGGAAGAACAAGTGAAAAATTCGAAATTTTTACCTTTGAGAAAAACTGAAACCCTAGCTTGAAAATCCAGAAATTCTGAGAATCTGACGGACGGATCGGCTTGAGATTGAAGATCCGAGTTAGAAATGAGAAGATTGAAATGGGTTTTGAAGGAATTTAAGATCAGTTGACCGGATTTGAAGATGGGAATTTTGGAGAAAAGGGGCTCCTGCGGTCGCTGTGAGAGGAAATGAGAGAATGAGCGAAACAGTGAAGGAAAGGTCCAGATATACGCCAGAATACGACTATCGGTCGACTGGGATTGAGGGACCGGTCGACCGAAAAGATACAGAGAGTTCTGCATCCAGATCGGTCGACTGGTCCTATACCAACAGTCGACCGGTAGCACAAAAAAAATACAAAATTTTTCTTCTCAGACAGAGCCGGTCGACTGGGTTAGGGGCCGGTCGACCGGTAAGTCTGAAAAACTGCTACCAGATTCTGACCAAAAAAAAATTTTAAATAAAAAATTATAACAAATAAAAATATGTTATATTATAATATTCAGGGAAACAACAATTATTTTTAAATCTTCATTTAGTGATCATATCAACAAAACTTCACACAAAATGATTTAATTTTATTTTACATATTTAAACAAAGATATAAAGATGTTGAAGCCGAATACCCAGTGACGGGTTCTGAACTTCATCCTCTTGATTCCTCTTGAATGAGTTGAGGTGCGCAATTGCCATCTTTAAGGTATTTGCTCAACTATGAAAATTTTCAAAAAGTTTTATTTTATTTATGAAAATAGGTCTATATGTATACAAGTATATAGTCACAAAATCTAAACTATATAGATAAAAAAAATTGGACATGTGGACAAGTATGACATAAGGCATAACAATACAAGATATGAAAATTAATACAAGGCATGTACACAACATGATAGAAAGGTAGTTCTATATAAGCATGTATCAATAATGAACAAAAGCAAACTAACAATTCTATACATATGTATACATGTCAACAAAAAATCAAAATTGAACATGGCATATACAATCATGTTAGAGTTGCAAGTTTATACTAATCATGTATCAATGAAGCATAAAACTAAACTAGCAATCCTATAACAATTGTATATACAAAATTAAAAAAAAAATTCTTAAATGGAGATGTTACCAATTTACGGGTAGTCTCCAAAAATAGGTGCCTCCACGATAGCGATGCAAGCTAGATTTGAACTTTGAGCTTAGTTGCATCTACCACCCGGGCACCGTCTCCCCCTAAGTCTTGGAGGAAGTAGATCCACCTGTGTCACCTACATTTGGAGGATCTTTTGGTACCCAAATCTTTGAGGGTCCTTTAGGGTTAGTACCGGGGCGAACCCAAACATATTTATTCTTAACATTATTTTTAGCATAACAAAATTTTTCTAAATGGCCTTTGCGGCCACAATGAGTGCAAACATAAATTCTACCATTTCCATATATGTATGCATGCTTGTGAGTGTGAGCATGTTTCCGTGCATGTGTATGAGCATGTTGTGCATGTTTCCCTTGGGGTGTTCCCTTAGGAAATTTAGAAGCTATCTTTTTCAAATCAAATGCACAATTTTTAAGTGTGGAGTCCAAAGCATCAACACGCTTTTGGATCTCAACAAAATCATTTTTATCTATTGAAACTATGGTGGTTTTACCCTTATTTGCAAGTTTATATTTATCAAAATCATTTTTCAATTTTCCAAAAGAGCTAGATAAAACATCCTTTTCTTTAACAACTATTTCAACTTTATGTTTTAAAGCTTCATTTTCTCTTTTAATTTCTTATTATGAGATTGGGAAATTTCATACCTATTTTGCAATTCTTCAAAAAATTGTGCAAGTTCATCCATAGTTAACTCATCTTCATCTAAAGAGTTTTCTAGAGTTACCTTTGGTGCATCCTCCCCATGTGCCATGAAACACATGTGCGCGGCGTCGACTTCCTCTTCGGATTCCGACTCCGTGTCATCCCAAGTAGCCACCATGGCCTTCTTCTTTCTTTGCCCGTTCTTGGATGTGGTCGCTTGGAGAGCGGGGCAATCGGCAATGAGGTGACCGATCTTCTTGCAATGAAAGCAAGGACCGGGTTCCTCTCTTTTTCTTTCAAATCTCCCTTGAGGTTTCCCTCGCCGGAAATTGCTTTGTCTTCCCTTTTTGTAGAACATCTTGCCCACCTTCCGGATGAGCATGGCGAAGTCTTCATCGCACTCGTCCGATGAATCATCCTCGTCTTGAATGGTTGGAGCGGCTTTGAAGGCTATTGATTTCTTCTTTGGAGCCTCCCTTTCTTCTCGAACCTTCATCTCCATCTCATGTGTTTTGAGATTGCCGATGAAGCCGGAGAAGTCCATCTCCTCTTTGTCATTTAGCTCTTTGAGGGTTGTCGCCTTGACTTCCCAAGCTTTGGGAAGAGCTCGAATCACCTTCCTTATCTTTTGATCGTTGTCAATCTTGTCGCCTAAGGAAGAAAGAGCATTTGTTATTCTTGTAAAGCGAGTGAGCATGTCATCAATGCTCTCATTATCAATCATGTAAAAGTTCTCATATTGAGAACGTAACAAGTCAACTTTTGCTCTCTTGACTTGTGACGTTCCCTCATGAGTCACAATAAGCATGTTCCAAACTTCATATGCCGATTTACAATTAATGATGCGTGCAAGGTCATCTTCATTAAGTGCTTGTGTTAATGCATATTGTGCCCTAGCATTTGCTTCATAGTCTTTGGTGATATCCTCGGACCATGTGCTCTCATCACTAGTTGGTTCAATGAAGTCTTTGGTAATGGCCCTAGCTACCCTAACACCTAAGGATTTCAAAAACAAGTTCATCTTGACTTTCCAAATAGGAAAGTTCAAGCCATCAAATTTGGGAGGGGATTTTATGCTAGAAAAGTCCATGGATGCCATGAATGCACAATATATAAGATGCACAAAACAAAATACAACAAATGAATATAGCCAAATGTATGGATCTCCCTAAGGTTGTTAGACCTAAGTTGTAGGGTTAGGCTCTGATACCAATTGAAATCACCTAGAGGGGGGGTGAATAGGTGATGGCTATATGATAATGGCAATTATGCGGAATTTAAAAAAAAAATTAACTCTAAACAATTATCACAATACAATATTTCTTGCAAGTAAAAGACAATGTAAAATTGCAAGTAATAAAAGAGATAGAGTTAGAGAAATTTGAGCAAACGCAAACACGCCGATATGTTTCCGAGGTTCGAGCCACGCTCTACGTCCCCGCCTTCACACTTGAAGGATTTCCACTATTGAGGATCCCACCGGATCAACAATACAAGGACAACACTTGTCCGTCTCCCGTGATGACACTTCACCACCTTGACCACACTAGCTCGCCTTGAGGCCGATGCCTCTACAACTTCACTCAATTACAATGGAAGTGATCACACTTGACCACTTTACAAAAGAGCTCACTAAGCACAATCCTAGAACCAAATAATAGACTTAGAGTATGGGATTGTGTAGTGCAAAACTAGAGAGAAGTAGAGGAATAGGCTCCAGAAAGGTGATGGAAATTTAGGCTTTGGAGAGAAAAATCTTTTCTTTTTAAAACTTTGGAAATCTTTGAAACTTTTGTAAAATTGCACTTGATAGCTCTAAAATCATTAGTCATATCATATGAAGTGACCACCTATTTATAGGGGTCAAAAACTGCTCAAGAGATTCGTTGGAGACAAATCCCAAAAGTCAAAAAGTCAGAAAAATAGCTGTTGAGTCTGTCAGAATTTTGACAGACTACCGGTCGACCGGGTCGGTCGACCGCCAACGGTCAAAAATCCGACCGTTGGGGCTCACCGGTCGACCGGGTCGGTCGACTGGCAATTTCCAGAGAGCAGCAGGTTGGGGTCGGTCGAGTATCGGTCGACCTCCGGTCGACTGATACGCACATGCACATTTGTGCATGTCGGTCGAGTGCCGGTCGACTGCCGGTCGACCGGTCACTGTGAATTTCTGAAAAATCAGAATTCACAGACCTGGACAATTTGGATTTTGGTTTTGGGTCTTGGATAAAATGTTTTGGTCTTGAAAAATCATAGAGTATGAGCATGTGTCATACTACTATCAAGGTAAAATACTTGGTAAAAATTCTTTTGATAAAAACTTGATTTTTAATAAAATGTTTTTCCCAAAAACTAGTCTCTCTAAAATCGTATTTCCAAAATAGATATGTTCAACTAAAACTGAGTTTGGAAATAGAAATAGAAATTATTTTGAAGCCATAAACCACTCTAGAAAATGTGTGTGTGTGATATCCCATATCTCTACTTCTACTATTTAGTTTTGACAAAATATTCTAAAATGAAAATAAACAAAGTACAAATCTTGGATTCTTTAGCAAGTCTTGATCTTCTTCTTGAACTTTTCTTCAACGCAAATTCCGAAGCTTCCTATGTGCTTTAGCTTGGGAATGCAAATGTTGGGCGAACTCCAAATTTGTGAGTCTTTTAGCGGAGTCGTCAAAATCTGTTTCTTGAGCCTGAAATACTTTAAAACAAGATTATTAAATACATAACTAAATACGTTTTGCTATCATCAAAATAACCGGGATAATGGCCTTTGGGCCAACAAAAATTTCATGCAAACACCTTTTGTTCCCAATAAAATGATAAAAACATATAAGTCACACCATATAGGCCATTATTCAAATAATCGTTCAACCAATCATTTAAATAGTCATTTGCGTTCTCTCCCACCTATGAAGATAAATCATTCGCATTTTCCCTACTTACGAATATAATCATTCGCGTTCGTCCCCACCTACAAATGCAATACCCATAATGAAAGTACACCTAGAGGGGAGTGAATAGGTATAGTATTAATCTAAGACAAATAATGCGGAATTAAAAACTAATTGCTAACACACAACGTGAAACCAAAGAGTCAAGTTGAATTTTGAATGAAAGGCTTTGAGCTTTTCCTTAATCTTCCTCTAGATTAATTGTTAAAGTGCAACTATAGCTCTCTTGGTTCAATACTAGTGTGGCACACAAACAAACCCAAGCATGTATATCAATTAAGCACAAGCAATATCAAGCATATACAGGTAAGAACAATATGAACAAGAAAGATATTAAACACAAGTGAGAGAGAGAGAGAGAGAGAGTTAAGAAATTGCAAACACGGGAGATTTATTTCGAGCTTCGAGCCACTTTTTCTACGTCCCCGCCTTCACATATGAAAGATTTTTACTATCAACGATCCTACAAGGTCACTCGGCGCCACAAAACCTACAACGAACTCCCTCATGAACTTTTAGACTCGCAAGTCCCTCACTTGTTCCTGCAAGACCAACACACGCGAACATGCAAGCTCGCCGAGGCCACAACCTCTATAATGAGCTCCCTCAAGAACTCTACACAACGCAAACCTGCAATTTCGCTAAGGCCGCAACCTCTACAACTCCTCCAATACAAGGGGTGGAACACTTTGCGATCTTTTCACTTGATCACCAATAAACACTCTCACAATAAGGATCCTAGAGGATGGATATAGCAATGAATATCTTAAACTTTTGTAAGAAAAACAATATAGATTTTGTGGTGAAAAACTCAAGAAAATGATTTTGATAAAGTCAAGAAAACATTCTTGATAAACTCTCTTTTTGTTATGGAATTTAAGCCCAAAAACTTGTTGAAAAATCGCTGACAAAGTTGGAAAAAACTGGCTCTAAAATCTTACCTAAACTGGCCAAGGAACCCTTATTTATAAGGATTTGAAAACTAGCCGTGGGGACTCAAAATCAGGCCAAATTAACCTGTCAGTTGACCCCCGGTCGATCGGCTAACGGTCAATTTTTGACCTTTGGGTTGTCAGTCGACTGGTCGATCGATCGCCCCAGGCCATAGAGAGGAAGCCTCACTGTCGGTCGACCGATGGGTCGACTGGCACCCAACCGAAAGTTGGGTGAAGCAAGTCGGTAGATTGATCGGTCGACCGCTACCTAGCTACGGTCGACCGGTCGGTCGAGCGAGCCAAGGGCGTGGGTCTTGTGCACATCGATCAACTGCTCGGTCGACTGAGCCCTGCTTCGATCGACCGGTCGATCGGCAACAGCTGCCCAAAAATAGGTTTTTAAAGATAGGAAATTGGACTTGTAAAAACCCTTAAAATTTTTATTAAATCCCATAAATTTCACAAAAATAGGTTCACTGAAATACTTTGAAGTACGAATATGTGTGATCAGAATCAACAAATATTATATTTGAACTATTTTTGAGGCATAGAATTAAAACTTAAGACAAAAACCATATTTTTTATAAATCAACTTCTAAATGAAAAACGATTTTTTCAAAACTTGTGCAAATACAAAAATAAGATATTTAATCACATTTGAAGTATAGTGTGCATGGATGAAATCCAATACAGAAATTAATGATATATCCTAGTTTTTTACAATAAGCTCTAACAAGGTTTGATAAATACAAAACTGAAACATATGAACTAAACTCATCAAAATAAGTTTCTAAGTACTATGAAGCAACAATGTGTACGGATGAAATCTAATACACATATAAACCATGTAGACTTGTTTTGATAAAATCTATTCATGAAACCACAAGATGTATTCTTTGAAACTCAAAACCAAAACCAAAAACTAAAACTAAAACTATTTCTTATGAAAAGACTATATAATTTTTTTGTGTGTGCATGAACTTGAGCAATCTAATCTATCCTTAATATTTTATCCTAAAACAAAAAATCTTAAACTTACAAATAAGACTCAAGTCTTAAAAATCTTCTCTTGAAAATCTTCTTCTCCATCTCAACTTGGTCCAAACTTGATTTATAAGCTAGACTCCTCTTTGAGTATTTGATGCGATCTTGAAGCGTGAGCTCTTGAATCAACACATGGTAGCTTCAAAACTTGATTTCAAATTTTTTGTTGAAGCTAAATACTGACTAAGATCTTGATTGAATATCTGAAACTAAATGAGCACAATATCATTAGTACTATAATTGCATGAGTTAATCATTATCAAAACTAGAGTGATGGGCCTTTGGGCCAACAATCTCCCTCTTTTTGATAATGACTAAACTCAGGGAGTTATATATGCATGGATTAAAGATAAGCTTATAGAAGCTCCCCTTTAAATTATGCATAGCACAAAAAATATAAAGATATTCAATGAAGCACATAAACTAAACAAACATAAATATATGTGCATAAACAGAAATCTAGCATGCATATATAACTCGAAATTCTTCTCTCTCTTTTTGTCAATTCATCAACAAAGGGGTAAAAAAAGACAACAAAGATGTATATGCGATATACATTCATGAAGAGGAGAGACATTAAGTTAACTCCTCTACATACATGCATTACATGGAGAAGGGATGACTAAACCCTAACCCATATAAGCATAATATACAATATGTAAATGGAGATATTAAGCTCCCCTACACACGTGTACCATATAAGGAAAAGACATCAAGCTCTTCTATATGCACTACACTCAACATGAATCTATATACAGAGGATATGTTAAGCTCCCTTACATATAGGCAATACATATCAAATAAATTTTGAAAAATAAATTTTGGTACCACTTAAAATAAAATTTGAAACTACTTGTAATTAATAAAACAAATTTTGATACCCCTTGTAGTTGACAAAGAAATGTTGATACCACTTATAGATAAACATAAATATTATCTTACAAAAAAAACATCAACATGAAATCATTTTAAGTTTAAAAATTTTTCCTTTTTTGAAATAATCACAAAACTAATGCATAAGCTTTTTGGAAAAAAAAGTAAATAATTTGAAGTAAAATCAAGTTTAGCATGAAAATAATTGTGCTATAAATATGTATGGACATTATTAATCTTAGTACAAGAAATCATATATATGTATGTATGAAAATGAAAGCCGCTTGAAATTTGATACATATATATATATATATATATATATATATATATATATATATATATATATATATATATATATATATATATATATATAAGAAAATAAATATGAATACACCAAAAAAATAATGAAACAACATGAAGATCATGTGTATAACTAATATCATCCACCTTTATCATGCACAAGTTAAAGAGATATTCAATAATGTATACAAGATATGGTCGCCCATCCAACTGCCCTTTAAGAGTAGAAGTTTTCAAAAATAAAGTTTTAAAAATAATTATAGATTGAAAACACTATCAAGTGAAGAATAAATAAGTAGTTCAAAATAGTTTTTAAAACTAATTAAAGATTCTTCAAACATGAAACCAAATTATATATCTCAAGAAACATGCTAATTTACACAAGAATTGGCACTCAAAATACATAAAGCACATATATAAGCTCATGAATATAAATCATGAGTAAACATAAAGGTGAGTGTATAAGAATCATGTAATCAACATATGCATGAAGATACAACAATGAAGCTCAATTCAAAACTCATATGAAATTCTTTTTCATAAATATGATATATCATATAATCATGCAAGAATCATCAAAACTAAGGCATACAATATACAATCAAACATAAATTGAGTACACAAATAAAATAAAATGTATATAGCATTAAGAACACATGTATCTCAAGAATTGTACATGTATAATACAAGTTTCAATAAGATTTGCATATCAACATGATAGAAACATATAAATCAGCATATGTTTTAACATAAATCAACCAAAGAAATAAGCATGTAAATTCACATAAAACATGGATAATGTTTTTCAAAAATACATGCATAGCATACGACCAATCAACTCAACATTAAGCACAAAAAAATACATAATTGAGTTTAGGTTACTACACTAGCATATAAGCATTTAAAATAAATTGTAAAAGTGGAGAATGAAATGGTATCGTGTAGCCAATCCATTTCTCCAAATACAAGGTGGTCCTCTTACACAAACTCCTTGATAGCGATGCATCCATGATGTATTCGTCAAGCTCCAATTGCATAAATGATTGGGAAAGGATAGTGTGGTAGATTGCACAGATATTATGTAAAAGAGATAAGGTTTAGAAACAACCTCAAGTGCTTTGATCACTCCACAAATGTATTCAATATGATTAATGTACCCTTTCCTATCTCCGCTATAGCAATGGCTATACCGGGTCGATCCTCGAGGAGAGCTCACGTTGGAAGTTTTACGGTTCGGAGTGAAGAAATGAAAACGAAGATTCTTCTTTGTTATTTACACAAATACAAGAAACATGGAAAAGAAAATAGAAGAAGTGGTTGATTTGTGCATGATGGAAAAGAAATCAAAAGAACTTTAGTAAAGTGTATTGCTAAGAGAAAAGAAGCTAGTAAAGAAAATGTTTGGAAGACTTTAGATGAGAAAGTACATGGCTAGCTAACTTTACTTCGCTAACTTACTAAACTTAATGGTGATGCTTGATTGCCTCATGTTGATTCATTGGCAATAGAGATGACTTGCTTGTTTGTTCAAGTACTTTACCGTTTTGAAGATGAGTGTTCCTTTAGTTCTTAGCTTGAAGCCTCATATTGATTCATTGGCTCTCTAGATAGATGTTCAATGATGAACTCTAGGATTGGTACTCAAGGGATGCTAAGTTAGAAGAATCAACATTCATTTAACCATTCAAGACATAACAACAAATTGGCTTGAAGTAAACAAGTTGTTCTACAAGTAGCATATGTTTGGTGATCCATCTCCATGTTCCATCAAGGCTCTTGTTCTAGACAAGGCTCTAAATGAGGCACACATGAGTCATATGGAGTATGTACAAGCATTCACAAAGGGAAAGCAACTCTACTTCCTTGGAAAGCAAAAGAAACTCTAACAATGCAAGTATAGAAATTTGCAATCATCCAAAGAGATAGAAGTTAGCTAGGTAAGTTGTTAGCTAGCCATGCAATAGAGATTTAGCTATCCATTACATAAGAAACAAAGCAACAATTCATGATGTAAAGTAATAGAAGTAAAACAATAGAAATGCACTAGAAAGAAAGCAAGAAAGTAAAGCAAAGTAAAACAACGTACTAGAGATCGTAAAGAGAAGAATGAAGCTTTGATTAATCCTTGCTTACAAGTAATGTCACCTCCTTACTTACAAGCTTTCAACAGCACTCTCTTTCTCTCTTTGACAAAATCTCTAGGAGGAAGAAGATGGAGACTAAAACCTAGGAGAATACTAAAACAAAATACAAGAGTTTCCCATAATTTCTCCTCTCTCTTCTCTCTTCTCTTTTCTCTCGTGCAGACCCTGGTCCTCTATTTATAGCCCTCAATGAGAAGGATCTAGAGCCCTGACCGTTGGCGCAAAATCTGGGCTCCAACAGACTCCTAACTGCCGCAGATACGTGGGAAAAGCCTGGATTTGGCGGCAAAATCTGGGCCGTTGAGGCCAGATTTTCTGTTGTGAGTTAGTTGCGAGGTTGTTATCCACGTGGCCTTCTGGAAGATCGAGTTGGCGCGCGGATCTCTCCTGATTCTAGATTCAAATCTTGGGTTCTTTTGGGCTTTGAATTAATCTCTTTAATTATTTCTAATTAAAGAGATTTTTGGGCTTTTTCTCTTTTAAGTTGTGGACCTGCAAAAATAGAGAGAAAAGGATTAAAAATCACATTTTTATATACAATATGCATGGTATGGAAGTGGTAAAATATGCAAATATGTATAACAATCACACCCCCATACCTACCTTTTGCTCGTCCTCGAGCAAAAAAGAAAGAAAAAGAAAGAAAATCCTAACTAATTTATTACACCACTTTCGTAGGTGACACGATTGCACTGAGCACGTGCATAAAGCCGTTAAACCTCTAGGTACCCTAGAGGAGGAGTGTTGTCTCCTGAGGGTTTTCAGTGGATTGCACCCACAAAATCCATAAAGAAAAATAAAAGGGTTAGTGAAAATTTTGATCCATGTTTTAAAGATTCTAACTTGAGCTATAGGTTTCAGGTTACTCTAAACTTTTCATTCCTCTTATAAGTGTCTATTTGGAGTTTTGTTTTCAATTTAGGTTAAGATTTTAGGGAAAAGATCAAAAACCGGATTTTGCATCAATCCTAGGATATATACATCTATAAATATGAAGGATCTTTCTTAGACTAAGTTCATTTGTTTACTTATATATATAATATTTTTTTCTTTTTTTTATATACAATGTTTATTTATTTACATTTCCTTAGCATCCTTAGGCTTTCTAGTTTACCCTTGTAACGAGTCTCTTACCGATGACTCCCAAACCAGACGGTCTTAGGGCACCAGATGAGAAAACATCCCTCGGGTTCGATGACTCAAGTAAACTAGGCCACGAAGGAATTTAAGGACTTAGCCACCTTTAGGCGTGATCGGTAATGCTTCTTGAGGCACGACTAACCAGCTTAATCAGTGGCTAAGTATTTATTATTTATTTATATACATATTTTTTTAATACATATTATATTTTTTTATTATATATATATGTAACTAAAATCACAAAGTCTTTGATTAATCCTTCAATATGTTTAATGTATATATCTAAAGAAAGAAATAAAATCTAGTAATTTTTCTAATCCTTTATTACTTAACCTAAAAATCTAACAAAACTCTTCTTTTCAACTTATAATTAGAAATCTTAGTTAAGAGCTTCCTTAATCCCTAAATTTCAAGTTTGATACTTTAAACATGGATCAAGAATTTTCTTTTTTTTTTTATATATTTTTTTATTTTTCTAAAAGAAAAGTAAAATCTAAAAAGAAAGTAGAAAATCTATAAGAAAGGTAAAATCTAAAAAAAACCTAAAAAGAAATTGAAAATCCTAAAAAATAAAAGGCCTAGAAAGAAAATGAAAAATCCTATGTTAGCATCTACCCCCCATACCTATCTCATGCATTGTCCTCAATGTATGAAAGATGAAATGATGCATGAAATAGGTAAAGGATAAAGCTACTCCCTCTGTCGCTTTGGACCCGCGGTGGTGCTAGGTCCAGCCGACTGTGATCTCCTCAACGCTGCCTCCATACTACCTAGCCGAGAGGATTGCTCCTCTACCTTCTTTCTCAGCCTCACTTGTCCCCTAAAGATTTTCTTCATGCCCTTCCACATGGTGGACATGAAGGTTCGTGACTCAGTTGGGGGGTCCTGCCTCCAGAATTGTGGCTCATCTATCTCCTCCAGGCTTTCCTCCGAAGAGGACTCCACAGGTACATCCTCAGGCTGGGCACTAGGTGTCCAGAGCGCCTGCAAGCAACCATTATATGAGCTTGTGGGTCTCTCTACAGTAACAGGCACTCGGTCAAATGTATTAAAGACAGCGTCTGATATGAACTGTTTACACAGACGTGTGATTAAGATTGAATGGGAATGCTTTGGACCCCGAGTGTGGGAGGAATGTTCAAGAATGGCACGGAAGATGGCCCTATTCAAACAGACCGTGTGGTTATGTGTCATTAAATCATGGATTATTTGTAACACGGGTCTGTTAAAGGAAGATTGATGGTCAAGCCCAAAAATGTTGCGTTGGACCCAGCGTCCAATGCAATGAACATTTTGAAAAGTCGTGTTGGCTTTGAGCCCACGGTCCTGAATTGTACAGCGGACCCCCATGATGGGTATGTAATCTAGCAATGGCAAGGGGTCGCTATGGTGGGGATGAATGGGGACATCAGTGATTTCAGCAATGAGTGGGATTGTGACAAAGATGTCACCGAATGGCATGTGTACTACAAATTGGTGCGTGTCAAAATTCACAGATGCATGATCAATTGAATTATAAAAAGTAGTGACAAGATCAGGGCAATAATATGCATCGTAGTCATTGTTATCATAGACCAAAGAGTACCAATTCCATGCACGTATTCTATCCACAAAGATATGCCCATACCCCACTATCATTCAAAAGTATGGAAAAATTCCTTTCTACAAACAAATTCGGGGCCATGTATGATAATGGAATTAAAGCAAAGGATTTAAGTATGAGAAATCAAACCACCCCCGGAGATCGTGGGGGGAAATCCAAAAATAGATGTGCAGAAGGCACCCGGGACAGAATCTGGAAGAATGGCTTCGGATCTGCCACCAGAAGAATAAATCAGCCGGCCAGAAATTTTCTGGGCGCCAGAAGTAGCCGGAGTGCGGTGGAGCTACGGCTAAGGATGGGAAATTGTGGCAGTTCAGAGGATCCAGGTGAAGGGAAAAATTTCAGAGGTCGGCTTCGGGAAGAAGGAGTTTAGATCTGAGGGTAAGTCTGCGTTTGAGGGAGGAAGGGTAGGTGAAGAGAGCATTTATAGGGGAAGGTAGAATGAAATTTCCAAATTTAGCCCTAGGTCAAAAGTGTATTTACAACCCTAGGAAAAGGAAAATGAATGGAATCCTAGGGAAGATAGAATCCTAGGAATTTGAAACTCTTTGAAGCTCAAAAATCCCTCATTTTTTTATTTATTATTATTTATTATTTACAAAAGTGAAAAAGAAAATTATTTACAAGAGTGGTCCCAAAATGATATGCAGGGAAATTCTCGGGAAACTATACAGATAGAATGGTCACAGATAAACTGGGTCAAAAAGACCCAATTCATAAACTTCTTGTGACACGAATTCAGTGGTAAGGAATGGCTTTAAACGTTGACCGTTCACAGTGAATTTATTGCCATTATTTGGGTCAAGAATCTCAATCGCACCGTGTGAGAAGACTCTATGTACTATGTATGGTCCTGACCACCTGGTTCTCAATTTACCAGGGAAAAGGTGGAATCGTGAATTATACAACAGAACCTTTTGTCCTACGGCAAAAATTTTCCGGTGAATGGATTTATCGTGAAAAAGCTTGGTTCTGTGTTTCGTGATCCGAGCATTGTCATATACTTTGTTTCTTAACTCTTCAAGCTCGGATATCTGCAACTTCCTTAAAGCACCGGCTTTATCCAAATCCAAGTTTAGCTGCTTTAAAGCCCACATTGCTCGGTGTTCTAATTCAACAGGCAAGTGACAAGGTTTTCCAAATATAACTCGATATGGAGACATACCGAGGACAGTCTTGTAAGCGGTCCTGTATGCCCATAAGGCATCAGTGAGTTTGTGGACCAATCCTTACTGTTCTGTCCTACAGTTTTCTCCAAAATGAGTTTTATTTGTCTATTCGTGACTTCAACTTGCCCATTGGTTTGAGGATGGTAAGCCATGGATAATTTGTGAGTAATAGAGTATTTACGCATCAAGGCTTCAAAAGCCCTATTGCAAAAATGACTCCCATTGTCGCTTATTATCGCACGGGGGGCTCCGAAGCGAGAGATGATGTTTTCTCGTAAAAACTTGATGACAACATGGTTGTCATTTGTCCTTGTTGGAATTGCTTCAGCCCATTTGGAAACATAATCTACGGCTACCAAAATGTATTGGTTACCATAGGACAGAGGAAAGGGTCCCAAAAAGTCGATGCCCCATAAGTCAAAATTTCGACTTCCAAGATGGGTGTGAGGGGCATCATATCTCTCTGTGTGATACGACCCGTCATTTGACACTTATCACATAGCTTGCAAAAAGTATATGCATCCTTAAAGAGAGTGGGCCAGTAGAATCCACTCTGAAGCACTTTCTCAGCAGTTTTCCGTGGACCAAAATGTCCACCGCAAGCTAACTTGTGACAAAATGTCAAAACACTCTGATGTTCATCCTCAGGAAGGCACCTACGTATGATTTGGTCAGGACAATATTTGAATAAATACGGTTCATCCCAAAAGAAGAACCGCATTTGACGCATGAAACGGTGTTTTTCCTGGCCTGACCAATGAGAAGGTATTTGCCTGGTAGCAAGGTAATTCACTATGTCAGCATACCAAGGCTCTCCACATATCTCAAAAATATGTTCGTCAGGGAAATTGTCATTAATTGGTATTCTCTCCTTAGGTGCATTTGGGATTCTCGACAAGTGATCAGCTACCACATTCTTAACGCCTTTTTTGTCTTTAATCTCCAAATCAAACTCTTGCAAAAGAAGTATCCATCGAATCAGTCTTGCCTTAGCATCCTTCTTTTGCATTAAGTATTTTAGGGCGGAGTGATCAGTGAAAATAATAGTCCTGGACCCTAGCAGATATTGACGAAATTTCTCCAACGCAAAGACAACTGCTAAAAATTCCTTTTCAGTAGTTGTATAATTGAGTTGGGCTTCATTCAGCGTTCTGCTAGCATAATAGATTACGTGTTGCCTATTATCAATACGCTGTCCTAAAATGGCGCCTATAGCAAAGTCAGAGGCATCACACATAATCTCAAAAGGCTTGGTCCAATCTGGTGCAGAGATGATCGGTGCTGAGACAAGTCTATTCTTAAGCTCCTTCCATGATTTTTGACATTCCTCATCAAATATAAAAGGTACATCCTTTCCTAAGAGATTTGTTAAGGGTCTTGCAATGTTGCTAAACCCTTGAATGAATCGCCTATAGAAGCCGGCGTGCCCTAAAAATGATCTAATGTCCTTTAAGCATGTTGGTTCAGTGAGCTTCGTTATGACTTCCACTTTAGACTTGTCCATTCCTATACTTGATACCTTGTGCCCAAGAACAATTCCTTGCTTGACATAAAGTAACACTTTTCCCAATTAAGTGTTAAAATTTTCTCCATACAGCATTGTAACACCAACTTCAAATGGTACAAGCATTGCTCAAAGGAATCCCCATAAATCGAAAAATCATCCATGAAAATTTCCAAAAATTTCTCCACCATGTCCGAAAAAAGGCTCAACATGCAACGTTGAAACGTTGCGGGAGCATTGCATAGGCCGAAGGGCATCCTTCGGTATGCAAATGTTCCAAAAGGACAGGTGAAGGTAGTCTTATCTTGGTCTTCAGGAGCGATCGGGATTTGATTATATCCTGAATATCCATCCAGGAAACAGTAATACTCGTGTCCCGCTAATCTCTCTAGCATCTGGACAATGAACAGAAGAGGAAAGTGGTCTTTACGTGTGGCAGTGTTCAACTTCCTGTAATCGATACAAACTCGAATCTTCGTTGGAAGACGTGTTTGTATCAATTCTTTATTCTCATTTTCCACCACAGTAAATCCTGCTTTCTTAGGCACAGCGTGAACTGGACTTACCCACTGACTATCGGATATGGGATAGATAATCCCATTGTCTAATAGTTTCAAGATCTCGTCTCTAACAGCTTCCAACATAATTGGGTTAAGTCTACGCTGTGGGTCTCGTTTTGGCTTGACATCTTCCGTCAAATGAATCCTATGTTGAACAATGGAAGGACTAATCCCCTTAATATCAGCCATGGTCCAACCAATGGCTTCTCTATTTTCCCTTAACACAGAAAGGAGATCCTCTTCTTGTTGTTCAGTGAGATTGGATGCAATTATTACATGAAAGGATTCCTTCTCATCCAAGTACTTGTACTTGAGATGGTCGGGAAGAATTTTAAGCTCAGAAGAAGGGATAGGATCTATCACTGGTTGTTCATGGTTCAAGGGACGAATAGGGGTGGAATTAGTGGTCCTTTCAACATTTGATTCAACAATCTGATCAAGGTTGAAGTCATCAGACTCCAACTCAAATTCCTCTTCAGACTCATACTCAACCTCCTCAACATGTTCACTAGTTAATCCCTCTATAAAGTTCACTTCGAAAGAGTCATTGTCCAAATCCCTTGGCTGCTTTCCCAGATGGAAAACATTCACCTCTTTTCTCATATCTCCGAAAGTTAGCCGCATCGATCCATTTCTACAGTTGATGATCGCATTTGCGGTGGCTAAGAAAGGTCGTCCGAGAATGACAGGTGTCTGTGCTCTGTGATTTTGTACGGGTTGTGTTTCAAGAACAACAAAGTCTATGGGGTAAATGAATTCCCCGACCCGTATTAAAACATCTGTAATCTCTCCCTTGGGAATCTTTACAGAGCGGTCAGCCAATTGTATAGTCATCTGGGTTGGATGAAGGTTGCCTAACCCTAACTGCTGATATACGGAAAAGGGGAGAAGATTGATGCTCGCGCCCAAGTCTAGCAAAGCCCTATTTATGGTGGTCTGCCCTATGATGCAAGAAATGGTTGGGCTCCCTGGATCTTTGTATTTCAAAGGGATTGGACCATTGAGCAGTTCACTTATGTTGGAAGCCAAGAAGACTTTTTAGGGACATTTGCTTTTCTCTTTTTGGTACACATTTCTTTTAGAAACTTGGCGTAGGATGGGACTTGTTGAATAGCATCAAGGAGAGGGACATTGATTTAAACTTGGTTGAATATCTCTCTTATCTTCTCCATGTGAGCATTCATCTTATGATTTGTGAGCCTATTGGGAATGGGACAACAGGCTTGTATGTTTGCTCATCAACTTTCTCTTTTCCTTTGGACTGGGAAGTGGATGGTTGTGTGCTTGAAGAAGGACTATCTTGAATCGGTTGAATTGGAACAGAAGGTAGTGGTTTTGACACAGATTTGGGAGACTGATTTGAAACCTTATTATCTACATGCTTCCCAGATCTAAGGATTTGAATAGCTTGGCATTGGCTGGGGCCCAAGTCTTCAACTTCGTGCAGGGGAAAATGGGTTTTGGGATTTGGCACAGGTTGGCTAGGTAGCATTTCTTTTTGTCGTTCATTCAGAGAGTTAGCCAACTGCCCTATCTGGATTTGCAATTTGTTCATGTCCTGCTGCTGATTGTTCATCATTGAAGCTTGGGTCTTAGATAAGGTCTCTATCATTTTCTCCAAATCAGAAATTCTCTTATCTGAAGGATTGGGTGTTGGATGATGTTGATACTGGGGCTGAAAATTTGCTTGGTAAGGCACAGGATTTTGATATGACTGGAATCTTGGGGGACTTTAGTATGAATGGACATTTGGTGGGTTCTGGTGGTAAGTCGGTGGATGAGACTGAGCCGGATATTGTTGTGGAAATGGTTGTCTCGGCTGCTCAGGACCAGACTGACTCCAAGAAAAGTTTGGATGGTTACGCCATCCCGGATTGTAAGTCTTGGAGTAAGGATTGTAAGTGGGTCTGGTGTACGCGGCATTCGTACTCTCCTGAAACATTTGAGTTTGATATACTGGACACTCCTCAAACAGATGATTCAGATCATGGCAGTAGGTACAACCTGGGTTTACCACAGGTGATGGGTTGACCTGATTAACAGCAGAATTTTCCCTGGACTCTAGCAATTCAATCCTCTTCATCAATTGTGTGATTTTAGCTTCTGCAGCTATCGGGGATCCTATAGAGTGTAAACCAGTTCTGGAAGTTGAGGGTGTGGGTTTCTCAGTACATGACTCCCACTGGACTGTCTTTTCAGCTAAAGCCTCAAAAAGATCCCAACCTTGATCTTCATCCTTCTTTAAGAATTCTCCTTGACACATAGTTTCAAGGAGCGTCTTAGTCTGATAATCGAGCCCATCATAGATAATCTGGCACTGGCGCCATTTTTCTATACCGTGATGGGACACAGGGCTACTAGGTCTTTGAAGCGCTCAAAGTACTTCTAGAATGGTTCATTAGCTTCTTGTTTGAATTGCATTATATTCTTCCTCATAAGGGCTGTCTTATGGATAGGATAAAACTTTTTAAGAAAGACCTTAATGAAATCATCCCAAGAAGAAATTGAGCTGACTGGGAGATTATAAAGCCACTTCTTAGCAATATCCTTAAGTGCAAAAGGTATAAACCTAAGTCTGACAGCATCTTCGGTTAACTGGGAAATTCTCATCATAAGGCATACTTCTTCAAACTCTCGAATGAAGAAGTATGCATCCTCAGATTCAAGGCCAAGGAATCGTGGAAGAGTGTTTATGAACTGGGGCTTCAACAAAAAAGTTATTTCCATTGTGTTTGGGAGGAGAATGCAAGATGGAAGTGATGTGCGAATCGGATAGAACTTGTCTTGCAACGAAACGTTGTTGGTCATGACTGGAATTGTGTCGAGTGGAGGTGTATGTGCTAGTGTAGAGATTCTCACACGCCTAGCAGAATTCGGATCTCGATACCACTCTTGCATACAATTACATAATCAACGTGCACCGATCACACAGGCGAAAAATGAAAAATAACAATCAAGAAAAAAGAAAAAATCAATCGAAGCTTTCTAGGTTTCCTGGACCTAGACGACTCCTAACTTTAGATCGTCCACAGGAGGTTTGGTGTAGACTTTGACTATAAGCAAATCAGCCAGGGAAGGTCAAGGTTGGTGGGAGGTTTTCTGTCAGAGACGTTCCTTAATTAAGTAACCATCAACCTTCGGGCTTTCGGCCCTCAACCCCTTTCCTAGACACTGATTTTACAAAAGTCACTTTCCAACACTTTTCCCCCTTAGGATAATCTCCTAAGTGAGCCCGGATGTCCCTAGGGCCAGCGTCTAGCAATTTTATTTAGAAGCTTAGGATTGTGAGTGCTTGGGAAAATGATTTGTGGGCTAAGGAAAGGGTGATAAAATCCCCACCTTATCTTTTTTATGGATAATGCCCTTAAAGTTGATTTGTGCAAGTGTACAATATAACAAACAAGGTTCACTCAAAGCGTAATTAAATGAAGCAAAGAGTGAGTCCTAGTCTATATGCTATGCTTACGTACCTTGCCTCCAGCACTCTTCAACAGTAAATGTAAAGGAATTGAAAGACACGTGCCTAGAATGCAAATGTTTAAACAATTTTTTGTTTAACTTTGCAACAAATTTTTTACTTTTGATTAGCAGATATAAGGTGAAGCATACAAGATTTTATGTATTGCAGCAGCTGTATTTTGCAGAGAAGCAAGCCCTGCAGAAAAGTGGTCAGTAGTCAACTCCTCCTTGCCGCAATTCTGCGGCAAAAACCCAGAATTTGCGGCAATTCAGAGGGATCCTGGTCTCTGCTTTCGAGAGCAGAGGCCCAGGTCCACTTATATGTTTCTGCAATGCAAAATTTCCTGTTTCTTCAACCTGTAACCTGCAACAGAGAAGAAGATTCGTTTAGTTCTTCACTTGAAATCAAAAACCGTTGCTCTCCCCGGCAACGGCGCCAAAAATTTGATTGGGAAAGGATAGTGTGGTAGATTGCACAGATATTATGTAAAAGAGATAATGTTTAGAAACAACCTCAAGTGCTTTGATCACTCCACAAATGTATTCAATATGATTAATGTACCCTTTTCTATCTCCGCTATAGCAATGGCTATACCGGGTCGATCCTCGAGGAGAGCTCACGTTGGAAGTTTTACGGTTCGGAGTGAAGAAATGAAAACGAAGATTCTTCTTTGTTATTTACACAAATGCAAGAAACATGGAAAAGAAAATAGAAGAAGTGGTTGATTTGTGCATGATGGAAAAGAAATCAAAAGAACTTTAGTAAAGTGTATTGCTAAGAGAAAAGAAGCTAGTAAAGAAAATGTTTGGAAGACTTTAGATGAGAAAGTACATGGCTAGCTAACTTTACTTCGCTAACTTACTAAACTCAATGGTGATGCTTGATTGCCTCATGTTGATTCATTGGCAATAGAGATGACTTGCTTGTTTGTTCAAGTACTTTATCGTTTTGAAGATGAGTGTTCCTTTAGTTCTTAGCTTGAAGCCTCATATTGATTCATTGGCTCTCTAGATAGATGTTCAATGATGAACTCTAGGATTGGTACTCAAGGGATGCTAAGTTAGAAGAATCAACATTCATTTAACCATTCAAGACATAACAACAAATTAGCTTGAAGTAAACTAGTTGTTCTACAAGTAGCATATGTTTGGTGATCCATCTCCATGTTCCATCAAGGCTCTTGTTCTAGACAAGGCTCTAAATGAGGCACACATGAGTCATATGGAGTATGTACAAGCATTCACCAAGGGAAAGCAACTCTACTTCCTTGGAAAGCAAAAGAAACTCTAACAATGCAAGTATAGAAATTTGCAATCATCCAAAGAGATAGAAGTTAGCTAGGTAAGTTGTTAGCTAGCCATGCAATAGAGATTTAGCTATCCATTACACAAGAAACAAAGCAACAATTCATGATGTAAAGTAATAGAAGTAAAGCAATAGAAATGCACTAGAAAGAAAGCAAGAAAGTAAAGTAAAGTAAAACAACGTACTAGAGATCGTAAAGAGAAGAATGAAGCTTTGATTAATCCTTGCTTACATGTAATGTCACCTCCTTGCTTACAAGCTTTCAACAGCACTCTCTTTTCTCTCTTTGACAAAATCTCTAGGAGGAAGAAGATGGAGACTAAAACCTAGGAGAATACTAAAACAAAATACAAGAGTTTCCCATAATTTCTCCTCTCTCTTCTCTCTTCTCTTTTCTCTCGTGCAGACCCTGGTCCTCTATTTATAGCCCTCAGTGAGAAGGATCTAGAGCCCTGGCCGTTGGCGCAAAATCTGGGCTCCAACAGACTCCTAACTGCCGCAGATACGTGGAAAAGCCTGGATTTGGCGGCAAAATCTGGGCCGTTGAGGCCAGATTTTCTGTTGTGATTTAGTTGCGAGGTTATTATCCACGTGGCCTTCTGGAAGATCGAATTGGCGCGCGGATCTCTCCTGATTCTAGATTCAAATCGTGGGTTCTTTTAGGCTTTGAATTAATCTCTTTAATTATTTCTAATTAAAGAGATTTTTGGCTTTTTCTCTTTTAAGTTGTGGACCTGCAAAAATAGAGAGAAAAGGATTAAAAATCACATTTTTATATACAATATGCATGGTATGGAAGTGGTAAAATATGCAAATATGTATAACAATCAATAAACTATCAGGGCATCAATCCTCTCACATTTTGTGAGAGCCTCCACCTACATCAAAAATAAGTGATGGAAATTTTGGTACCCATATCTCTTTTGGTCAACGGGAGTTATCTATATAGGGAACCCAAACATTTTTATTTGCAAAATTTAAAATATTTAATCTGTCAAAATAAAATTTTGAAAGATGGCCTTTGCGGCCACAATGTGTACAAGTGTACACTCTAACTTACATGTGAGCATGGGTGTGATCATGGTGTGCATGAGATGTATGCCGTATATGACATGCATGCATGTGTGGAACTTGTTTCTTGCGAAACAGAGATTCCAATCTATTATGATTAAAAGCACATTTGCTCAAAGTGGAGCCCAATCAATCAATGTTCTTCAAATTACATATATCATTTTCAAATTTAGAAGAAGAAACATGAGTATGAGAAACAAAATGCTTTTTCTTTTTAGAAATAGAAATATTTTCTTTTTCAATTAAAATATTTTCTTTTTCAAGGATTTATTTTTATTTAAAACAATCTCTTTTTCTTTTCAACCTAAGTAACTTGGTTTTTCAAAAATTCATTTTCTTTTGAAATAATTTCTAAATTATTTTGAAATGAATCTTTTTCTTTTAAAAAGGAATAATTTTCACTTTTCAATCTTTTGCTTTTCATTTTTAACAAATCATATTTTTCAAGAAGTTTTTGGCAAAACAATGCAAGCTCATCATATGACATCTTATCTTCAAGCTCGGAATCAGAATTTATCTCAAGTAGGTCATCCCCTTGAGCCATGTAGCACATATTGAAAGTAGTATTTTCTTAATCCGAGTCACTTTTCTTATGTTGTTGCGTTTGCTCTCCAAGAGAGATGAGAGTGTTCCATAATATAAAAGCCGACTCAATGCTAGAAACCCTAGATAAATAATCATCATTTAAGGTTAATTTTAAAGCTTGGATGGCTTTTGTATTAGCCTCGTGATGCTTGCCATTAACAAAATATGAATCTTTAATGGTGGCAAGATAAACCTGAATACCCTAAGGCTTTTAGGTACATAGACATCTTAACTTTTCAAGTTTCAAAGTTAAGAATATCAAATATGAGAGGTGTCATGAAATCCATGTATGTGTAGAAATATTGTGATTAGCAAAAGTAGGATATTTAACTCTAGGTTGTTGGACAAAAATCAAGAGCATCAAGCTCTAATACCAATTGAAAGTACACCTAGAGGGAGGGTGAATAGGTCTGATGCTAATCTAAGACAAATTATGCGAAATTAAAAACTAATTGCTAACACGCAACGTGAAACCAAAAAGTGAAGCCGAATTTCTGGTGAAGAGCTCTGGACTTCCCCTTCAGATTCCTCTAAATTAAGAGTTGAGGTGCAACTATAGCTCTCTTGGTTCAGTACTAGTGTGAGCACACAACCAAGCATGCGTATCAATTAAGTACAAGTAATATCAAGCATATACAGGTAAGAACAATATGAAGAAGCAAGATATTAAACACAAGTATGAGAGAGAGATAAGCAATCATAAACATGGAAGATTTGTTTTGAGATTCGAGCAACTTGCTCTATTCCCAGACCTTCAGCACTATGAAAGATTTCCATTATAAATGATTCTGCAAGATCACTCGGTGCCGCAACACTTACAACGAGCTCCCTCAAGAACTCTTGGACCCGCAAGTACCTTACTTGTTCCCGCAAGAACAACACACGCGAACCCGTAAGCTCGCCGAGGCCACAACCTCTACAATGAGCTCTCTCAAGAACTTTACACAACCGAACCTGCAAGTTCACCGAGGTCGCAACCTCCACAACTCCTCTAATACCAGGGGTGGAACACTTGGTGACCTCTTCACTTGACCACCAATAAATACTCTCATAACATGGATCCTAGAGGATGATATAGCAATGGAAAGCTTAAACTTGTGTAAGAAAAACAAAATAGATTTGTGATAAAAAACTCAAGAAAATGCTTTTGATAAAGTCAAGAAAACACTTTTGATAAACTCTCTTTTTGATATGCAATTTAAGCTCAAAAACTTGTTGGAAAATCTCTGAGAAAGATGGGAAAAACTAGCACTAAAACTTCTCTAAAATATTACCTAAAACTGGTGAAGAGAACACTTATTTATAGGGATTTGAAAACTTGCCATTGGGCCTCAGAACCAGGCCAAACTGGCATGTCGGTCGATCGCCCGGTCGACCGGCCTACGATCAATTTTTTCACCACTGGGGCTATCAGTCGACCAGTCGGTCGACCGCCTCCAGGCCACAGAGAGGAAGACTCTCTGTCGGTCGACTGAACGGTCGACCGACACCCAACCGAGAGTTGGGTGAAGCCAGTCGGTCGACCGATGGTCGACCACTACCTAGCTACCTAGCATGTCGGTTGACTACTCGGTCGATCGCCCTGTTTTGATCGATCGCTCGGTCAGCTTACAACTGCCCAAAAACGTGTTTTAATGGTAGGAAATTGGACTTGTAAAAACCCTTAAATTTTTTATTAAATCACATAAATTCCACAAAAATAGGTTCATTAAAATACTTTGCAGTATAAATATGTGTGATCAAAAATCAACACATATGGCAAACAATTTGAACTATTTTTGAAGCATAGAATTTAAAGCTTACACAAAAACCGTATTTTTTAAAAATCAACTTCTAAATGAAAAACGATTTTCCAAAACTTGTACAGATACAAAAACAAGATATTTAAACCTATTTAAAGTATACTGTGCATGGATGGAATCCAATACACAAAGTAAATGATATATCCTTGTTTTAGACAATAAGCTCTAAATAAGTTTTGATAAATACAAAACTAAAACACATGAACTATACTGATCAAAATAAGTTTCTAAATAATATAAAACAATAATGTTTATGAATGAAATCTAGTATACATATAAATCATGTAAATTTGTTTTGATAAAATCTATTCATGAAACCGAAAGATGTATTCTTTGAAACTCAAAACCAAAACCAAAAACTAAAACTATTTTTTATGAAAACACTATATAAATTTTGTGTGCATGTGTGTGCATGAGCTTGAGCAATCCATAACTAATTTATCCTTCACATTTTATTCTAAAATAAAATCTTAAACTTACAAACAAGACTCAAGTCTTGAAAATCTTCTCTTTAAAATCTTCTTCTCCATCTCAATTTGGTCCAAACTTGATTCATGAGCTAGACTCCTCTTTGACTACTTGATGCGATCTTGAAGCGCGACCTCTTGAATTAGCACGTGCTAGCCTCAAAACTTGGCTTCGAATCTTTTGTTGAAGCTAGATACTGACTAAGATCTTGATTGAATATCTGAAACTAAATGAGAACAAGATCATTAGTACTATAACAATATGCATTAATCATCATTAAAACTAGAGTGATGAGCCTTTTGGCAAACACCTCATCCATGAATTATATTAATTGCATCCCCCTCATTCACAAATGACAAATCACCTCCCACCATCACAAACTAACATCCATTCGTACTCTATGACATGGGTGAATACATATACCAAACATGATTTCAATCTCTATATCATACAAAACATTCCTATCAACAATGAATTTTTTTCTAGATTTTATAAAAATAACTCTTTTATAAGCCTAACATGCTTAACACTCATGTATAATTAACCTTTAAACACATGATTAACACATACAAATCTTAATCATTTATACGTATGTTAACAATATAAAAATCTCATTTTCATATTCACAACTCCTAGATCTCATAAAAGTCATATTTTTATGAATCAAAACAACTTGATATTCATATGGATGCAACCTACTAATTAAAGGATAAACATATATTAAATTCAATCGAATATAAATATGTTAATATGCTAAAAATCATAATTTTATTCTTGATCGGAATCCTACATATCATGACTATAGGAAGAGAGCAATCAAGATAGGAAAATTTACCTTCCTGGATCAAGAAAAAGGTAGTTTGATGAAGAACTCTTACGAGAAAGTCCATCTCCAAGCATAGAATCCAATCCTAAAAGAAGATCCAAGCTTCACCTTTTAAATCTCCTTCAAAACTCACTTTCTCTTACTATCTCTTATCTCTATTTCTAAGGTTATTAGCTGTGCTCTGGAGAGAAAGATGGACAGGTGTTTAGAAATGAAATTATCTAGAAAAATATCCCTAAATAAACTTATATATATGGTAGACAAGGATAGAGTTGAGTTCCAATCAGAACACACCTCTGCCGCCCAGATTAGTCGACTACTGAGATAATTAGTCAACTAATAATAATTCGGTTAGCTCAATTAGTCGACTAGAAGAAATGATTAGTTGGCTAGTCTGGCAATGACAAGTTTCTGTTAAGGGTCATTAGTCAACTAGCATGAAGTATTAGTCGACTAGTCTGCATCAATTGACATCTATTAGTCGACTAGTAAGGAATACTAGTCGCTTAATCTGGCACTACTTAGCTTTTGTTGAAGCTATTAGTTGACTATTCTGAGCTACTAGTCGACTAGACTGGGTTCAAACTCGTTGACTAGTGTGTGCATCATTGTGCCAAGTCTCTAAGTAACATACATATACAATTATATACACATGTCTACACCAAAACTCTTAACAATACATACATATATGTACACACACACACACACTCTTCTATTCATCTAAACTCTAATCAATGCATGTGTGTGTGTGTGTGTCCACACATCCATAAATTAAAATAACATGAAATAAACTTTCAGAATTTTCGGGGGCTTATAAAGGTGAATTTCCCAAGAGTTCATGATTCCAACCTTAAACTACTACTCCGGTCAGAGTGATCCGATCTAGTATCTCACTAATATTAGGACAAGATGGTGATCTATGCTTAGAGCGATCCGATATTGTGCTGGCGTTTCCTTTCCAATTTAAAGGAAGTAGCTTCTGATTAGTTATACTCTCTTCCACCACGATCGATCCACAACTTTTAGGATCTTTCAAGTTGTTCCTCTCACAATACTTCTTCCTTCAGGAGTTCAAGCAAAACAACCACCGCTTCTCTTCCATCAAGATGAGACCCTTCAACAGTCTCAAGGTGTACGTTGACTACTTCTAGAGTCAGCTGGCCATGGTGCACAACTGGAATGAAGATGTCATCGTTCTCACATTCATCAACAGGATGTGAGTCACACACTCGTAAAAAAATCTGTTGAAGTACATCATCGTCCGTTGGAGTGAGGTCCTATGCCGAGCCAAACTGTACATCCAGTGGGAGGGATCAATAAAAGGCTCCGCCAACTAGTCTTTCAACTATGGCGATGACAGAGAGAGACTGAAGTCACATCACGGAGGCCCCTCCATTGATAACTCGGGTCGCCAGTAAGGCACTTTCAAGAAGCATCTATTCCCAAAGCCTCAGTAGAGTCCACTTTGAGCTTATCGAGTGGATGACAGCTTTACCCCGCTGAAGCTCCTGATCCAGGACGTCTTTGAAGCCGTCTAGGGTCAACCTTGGGTTAAACATCAGAAAAAAAAAGTAACATGATCCTTCCCATCCCAGAGAGAAGGACTACTACTCTTTTCATGATTGCAATGGACAACAAACTTCCCAGTACCAAGTCCCTTCACAAGTATCTTGAAGACCTTGTCCAGTAAGGATATCCTTCAGAATACGTCCTTACTCCTAGAGTCGCGTCTGAGACGAAAAGACAACAGAGAGCTCCATCTACAACTCGATTGTTACACATGGTCACTCAGTACAAAGAGATTGACTAAAAACAACCCTATAGACAAGAACATGAAGCTACTCTAGAAAATAATACTCCTTGTATCTCATTCTACGTTCATGTTCCTTTATTAAAATTATTAAATAAAATTACATTTTGTTTCTCAATCACCTCCCAACGTCCTTCTCAGGATCCATAGTACTTTCTCATCGGCTCTTATGCGGTCAACCTATGAGCTCATATTTCCAGAGATAATTGTACGTATTTGGAGGGATTCCCCCACTTAAGATTGACAATATCAGCATTCATCTTCAGGGTCTCTCTGGCTTATTTCTAGTTAGGCAACAGTCATTCGAAAGGCTTCCCTAATCAGGCCATTGCCTGTCAAACTTCGTGCCTGAGGGATCCTCACTTGGAGGCCTCTATCTATATGTTCTGAGGAGAGAAGACCACACTCGAGAATGATAACACAAGCATCTGCCTCTGAGCATTCTCAGACTCATTCCTGATTGGGAAATTTCCCTTTGGAAGGCTCATCTCCAATCAGACTACTGCCACCCTCAAAGTTCATCTTTGGTTGGGCAACTACACTCCGGAAGGTTCATTCCCGATTGGACTACTGCCTTTGTTTATGCGTTTTGAGAATGGGAGCCCCACTCGAGAATCATAGTACAGACATCTATATCTTGGTTTCTAAGACTCATCCTCAATTAGGCAGCTGCCCCCAGAAGGCTCTTTCCCAATTGAGCTGCTGCCTATTCAGCTTCGTAGTTGAGGGCTCCCTGACTTAAAATCCACTGCTTGTGTGTTCTGAGATGGGAGGTCCTCACTCGAGAATAGTAGACACAAACATTTGCCTCCAGGATTCTCGCGGCTCGCCTTCTCCAAATTGGGCAACCATCCAAACGGACCAGTCTACCTCTGGAGCTGAGGTTCTCACTTCATTTGGAGTTTAATGTCTGTGTGCTCAGAGATAGAGTCATCATCCAGAGATTGTAACGTAGACACATCACATCTTTGCATCTGAAAGTCATGCATCTAAAAGGGTATGATCATTCCATATTACAAACAAGGCAATACCTCAACATCACTCAGTTATTCCTATTATGAAATACATGTTATTAAATTTCATTAGGTTTCATTATGTCATTACATCTGACAAATGGAATACATGAATTTACATCCCTGTGTTTACACTTTTGAAGAAGAAATACAAGGGATCCAGAAACTTAATCTGCCATCGAGTCCAAAGCTCTGACACAAGAACAACAAAGAATTGTTCATCAGAGGAGATCTCTCGAAAACTGTCAACCGCTATGGTCTTAAGCAGGCGACCATATGCCTTGACAATAGTTCACATGCCTCCAAGGCAACCAGCTAGCACCACTCACCGTGACAATCCCTAAGAATCCCTCCAAAAGTGAGGTCACGACGTCTGACTAGACGAACTCTGACAAAACACCTCAGAAAGAGATAACAACATTTTTTCACTTTGGTATTCTGAGGAAGAGGTCCAAGCTCCAAGGTGAGAAGCAATTCACCAGTACACTGACTAAAGAGCTCCCTCTCTTCCTCCCTCGTGCACCTGATATGCAGAGAGGGTCAGATCCTAACGATCAATCCTCATCCCCTAAAAATCGAGTGACTCAAAATCAGATTATCAGCTCTAATCGAAGCATACAAGAAAGCGATCACCCTCGATGATGGAACCCTGCCACAATGACTGATGTATTGTAATAGGCTCATCACAATGACTAAAATATTGTGCCAACCAGTCTCCCAAATAGTAGGTGCTCAACCACCATCTTCTTCCTTTCCCTTTTCGTTCTTCATCTGATGAAGAGAAAAAAGGATACATGGCGACCCAGCAAAGCAATAATGGAGAAATGCAGAGGTTTCTCAGAGGAGACTGTAGAGTTTACCTTCATCCAGGGATCCAACCTATTTATAAATTGAGCCAACCGTCTCTTATTCAAATTTCAAATCCTCAAAAAGTCAATTCAGAACTCAAGATTTTACGTCAACTGAAGAGCCATAATATCAACCACCGCAGCCATATGATCCCAGTCATCATGGTGTCAGGATCTTAAGAGGTGCTAGAGACAAATGTCAAGAAAATCAACCTATCAGCATGTCAGTTGTCAGCCAACAACATGATCTCCAAGTCAATTCAGATGATCTGCATTTAATTTCAAGATCCTTCTCTACCTACAAGCATCAAGACAACATGATCTCTTACCAAATCTGCTCTTTTGACTTCTTTTCCACAGGCTCTGACAAACGAAAGAGCGAGGGGCATCTGTAGTGTAAAAATTTAACCCTCACAAGATACCATGTGTCCAAGCAACCAAGAGGCTCCGTCACTCCATATTCTCCCGAATCCAGTTCGGTCAGCACTAAAGTCACTCTTCGCCCCGAGGATACTTCAGTCCCAGTAGCTTCGAAGCTCCAAGTCATCCCAAAGCTCCCTCCATTTTAGGACTTCAATTCCACATAAGACAACCATGGCAACAGATCATCCCTGATCTCTGCTGGTGATTACGCAGCATAATCTTCTCCTATGTTCATAACATGTAACACCCTCCAGCATGAATAATTATGGACAAACTAGATTTTCGTGCATGCAATCCCAATAATCAAGTGCCAGTAATCATAGTCGTTGAAACAAATCAACATGTGCATATCATGCGGTTACGAGGATCACACCTGTACCATCCATTACCAAGCATAGAGACCAGCCAACAATAAATAAACCTTCTCCTCCAACGAGAAGGAAGACTTATGGATCTTTTTCTTTCAGTTAAGCTCAGCAGTGAGACTTTGGCAAACAATTCTTGTGGATTCTCCTCCTCTTCCTTGAGGTTTTTCTCAATTAAGGATTTTTCACGTAAAAATCTTGTGTGCATGACTTATCACACACCCCCCCCACCCCTACTATCTAATCTCTCTTATGGTCTGGAGTGACCATTCGATCGCTCGTGATAGAAAATCTCTACCACACAATCCAATAGATCAAATCTATACTAAGAAATAAATTTTTAATCAAAATCTTCATTACTTAATTCACTGAGTTAGGCCCTTTAAATAGGCTTCTTTTGAGTACAAGTTTCAACCCACCTATGATGCAGGACTAAATGAAAAGCAATAAATAAATAAATAAAATGCTGAAAGTAAATATAACAAAATAGACATAATCTCAACCCTAAATACTGATTCAAATGAAGTCCAAATGGACTCAAATGAAAACCAAACACAACTACCACACGTGAACTAAACAGTTGTCTAGTAAAAAAACTAAAACTAAAGGTGAATTGATGCATCATAGAGATGATGATGTTGATAGTGAAAATAAGTCGGTATGTTGTTTTCATCAACTCTCTCAGTGTAGGAAGAACTCCACTCTGTCGAGTAAAATTTTCATGACACATATAGTACTCCAATTGATCAGGAACCAATCACTGCAGATCTTGTCGAGTAATCTTTGTATCATCATATTCATGAAAACTTTTCAACGCACTAAATATCACTGCAATCACCATCTCGGGTGGAGATAATTTGGTCATGATGAATTCGATCAATCATTTTGCTGTAAAGCAGTAAGTAGTGGCAAATGGGTTCCCTCAAAGAAAGGCTCATCAGTAGGCTTATCAAGATTCACAAGTGGATTATCAGTATAAAAAAGAGGACCTTTATAATCTATAAATCTGAAATATTAAATGTCGAACTAATCCTAATATCTGAAAGTAAATCAATTACATAGGCATTGGATTAATTTTCTTAAGAATTTTATAGGGACCCCATACATAGGCATTGGATTAATTTTCTTAAGAATTTTATAGGGACCCACACTACGAGCATTGAATTTCTTAGTAGTTCATGGCAAAAATCGCTCAGGTCGAATGCACATCATTATTTAATTACCCTCAATAAATTCAGGATGCCTGTGGTGCAAATCAGCATGAAATTTGTAATGTGTATTACTTTCTTGAATTTTTTTCTGATCTCTTTATGCAAACCATGAACATGTGATGTGAATACAGATGCAAACTCAGATACCCTAGGATGATGCATCATAGGGATGGGATCTAAAAGATTCCAAGATTTGTAGCCATGCATAACTTTAAATGGACTCATACGAATTATCTTTTTCACCAAACTAGTTTATGTAAACTCTGCAGTGAGTACAACAAGATCTTAACTCCTCAAATTCTAACCAACCAACTATCGTTAAATGTTTCCTAGGTTTCGTTTAACTACCTCGATTTGACTGTAATTTTGGAATTGAAAAGGAGTAGAAAATTTTAGCTTGGTCGCCATTTTGTGCCATATGGTCTTTCAAAAGTAGCTCATGAATTTCACATCCCTATTTGACATAATATGTTGGCCCAAAGGCCCATCACACTAGTTTTGATGATGATCAATTCATGTAGTTATAGCACTAATGATCTTGTGTTTAATTAGTCTCAGATTTATGACCAAGATCGTAGCTGGTATTTAGCTTCAACAAAAGATTTAAAGTCAAGTTTTGGAGCTAACACGGTTTGATTCAAGAGCTTGTGCATCAAGACCACATCAAGAACTCAAGAGGAGTCTAACTCGTTGGATCAAGTTTGAACCAAGTCAAGAGGAGAAGAAAACTTCAAGTGAAGACCTTCAAGATCAAGACTTGTGTTTAGGTTTGTTTTAGTTAAGATTTTATTTTTAGATAAAATGTAAAGGATGGAATAGTTGGTGGATTGCTCAAGTACATATACACACACACTCAAGATTTATTTATGTTTTCATAAAAGAATTTTCATTTGGAAAAATACCATTTTGGTCTTTAGAAGTTTCTTATATACATATGTTTAACCAAAACTATTTTAGATCTTAATGTAAAAAACATAAATATTTCATCATGTAAGTGTAATGGATTATATCCATCAACACTATGCTTTAAAAGTGTTTAAAATATCTTATTTTTTATTTGGAGAAGTTTTGAAAAAATAAGTTTTTGAAAAAATAATTTGAAAAAATACAGATTTTGTTTTTAGCCAAAATTTATAAGTTACAAAAATAGTTTAAATTGTTTGTAACATGTCTTGATTTTACTCAAACATGTTTACTTATAAAAGTAAAATATTGAACCTAATTTTGTAGATTTTTCGTAAATTTATCAGATTTTATTTAAGCTAAAAAGACAACCTTTTAATCCCTAAATTAGTTCTGTCTGGCTTCTTCCGGTCGACCGGGCGGGTCGATCGAGTTAGGAGTCAGTCGACCGAGTCGGTCGACCGACGTACACAAACATGCACGCCAATTCTGGCTGGAGGGCAGGTCGACCGACCCGGTCGACCGCCAGAGAGCTTCTGCTCACTGGAAAGCCCCGGTCGACTGGCAGAGAGCTCTGCTCTCTATTCTAGGCCACGGTCGACCGGGCCGGTCGACTGAGGCTCCAACAGTCAGACTTCTGACCGTTGGCGGTCGATCTGGCCGGTCGACCGACAGCCGTCTGGGCTGTAAATTTACCCCAACGGCTAGTTTTTCTAGCCTATAAAGGGGGGCTTATATGGACTGTTTTGAACAAGTTTTCAAGTAGGTTTTTGCACCAGTTTTTCCTACTCTTTTAAGAGATTTTCTCCACTTGTTTTAGAGCCAAATACTTTCATTCAAAAGGAGAGTTTATCAAGAGTTTTCAAAAGTGATTTTCTTGTGTTTTTCACCACAACTTTAGTCCTTGTTTTTCTTACAAAAACTTGAGCTATCCATTGATATATTCATCCTATAGGAGTGTTATTGTGAGAGTGTTTGTTAGTGATCAAAGTGTTTAGATCACCAAGTGTTCTTTCTTGTACTTTGAGGAGGCGGACTTGCGGGTTCTCATTGTTTCGGGTTCTAGTGAGAACTCAGTGTTTGAGGTGCGCCTTAGGCGAGCTAGTGGGTTTGCGGTGTGTTTGTTCTTGCGGGAATGAGTGAAAGGACTACAGAGTCCAAGAGTTCTAGTGCGAACTCCTTGTAGGTTTTGCGGCACCAAGTGATCCGGTGGGATCGATTTTAGTGGAAATCCTTCATAGTGTTGAATGCGGGGACGTAGAGCAAGTGTGTTCGAACCTCGAAACAAATCTCCCGTGTTTGCGATTACTCTCTCTATCTCTTGTTTATATCTTGCATGCTTATATTGTTTTCATCTTTATATGCTTGATGTATATTTGTGCTCATATTGTTATATGCTTAGGGATTGTTTGCTAACACTTGTATTCAACCAAGAGAACCAACGCGACACCTCAACTTTTATTTAGAGGAACTTGAGGAGTTAGTTCAGAGCCCTTCACGGGGAATTCGGCTACACTCTTGTGTTATACTTAGTGTTTAGTTTAAGAAGTTTTATTTTGTATAAATAGCTTTAATTCCACATAATTGTCTATTTGATTATCTAGTTACCTATTCACCCCCTCTAGGTGATTACAATTGGTATCAGAGCCACATGCTCTTGATTTGGGTTTAACAACCTAGAGTTAAAGATCCTCATTTGTAGCAATCACAATATTTATACACACACTATGGATTTCATGTCACCTCTCACCATTGACATTCTTAACATTCAAACTTGGAAGGTTAAGATGTCCTTTTACCTCAAAGCCATAGGCATTCATGTTTATTTTGCCACTATTAGAGATTCTTATTGTTTAAATGGCAAAAATGTTTAGGCTAATGCAGAAGCCCTACATGCTTTAAGATCTAACCTAAATGATGATTATTTATCTAGGGTTGCTAATCTTAATTCGGCTTTTGTAGTATGGAACATCATCTCTCCCTTGGCGAACAAGAACAATATTATGCGGGGAGCGACTCGGATGTTTGAAGTGATGCTTCCAATGTATGCTACATGATCCAAGGGGACAACCCCCTTGAGGTAAACACCGAACCGAGGTAGATGAAGATGTTGATATGTCTTATGATGAGCTTGAATCATTTTGTCAACAACTTCTTGAAAAATATGACATGCTTAAAAAAGATAACAAGAAAATAAAAAATAAAATCGATTGCATGTTAAAAGAAAAAGATTCTTTTCAAACTAGATTTGAAAATGTTTTAAAAGAAAATGAGGCTTTTAAAAGTAAAACTGCATGCTTTGAAAAAGATAATGAGTTTTTGAAAAATGAGAATATTTCCTTCCTTTCTAAATTAAATGATATATGTGAAGGAAATAATGCTTTGAAAAATAAAATCATTTTGCTGGAAAAACAAAAAGAAGTTGCTTTGAATGAAAACAACTCATTAAAAAGAAAAGTTATTTCAAAAGAAAAAGAAAATGTTTCTAAAAAGAAAAAGAATAATGATTCTCAATCTCACCATGCTTTACATGCCACTTTTAACCAAAATGAGATTAAAATTTTGAAATATAAAATAGATTGTTTAAGCTCAACTTTGAGCAATTGTGCATTTAACCATAAAAGATTGGAATCCTTGTTTCAAAAAAAACAAGTTCCCCATGTTCATGCACAACACCCACATCATGCATATGCACACTTTGTACGTCATGATCACACTCATGCACATATGCATCCTAGAGTATACAAGTGTACAAAGGCCACTTAGCAAGATTTTATTATGATCGAATTAATTCTTTAAATTTTGCTAATAAGAATGTTTGAGTTCCTTACAATGCTAACCCTCAAGAACCCAAAAGAAAATGGGTACCAAAGCCCCCACTTTTTGTATTTGATGTAGGTGCGGGCTCTCCCACAACGTGAGAGATTTGGTGCCTTGGTGGTGGATGCACATGGACTTGATGAACATACATTTGATGCACCTCTATCAAGGAGGTTTGGTGGGACAACCACCATGTTTTGAAGAATTAGAGCATAGTTTTTTGGTTTGGTAACTATCTCTAAAATCCTATTTTATTTACATGCTTTTATAATTGATGATTTTTAGCATGTTTTAGTGTTTGTTAAAATATTCATGTTTTATGTTTTATGCTTCATGTGGTAAATACTAGTTTAAATGTAGTTTTTGTCAAAACTTGGATATATACTTGTACAAGTAGTGAGCAACATTTGATTCATATATGTTTGCACTTCATTGTTCATTTGTACTCACTATATGTACATGTATAGCCTAGTTTGATGATTTCCTCATTTACACTTGATTGGTCACTAATATTGCACATCTATTATCATATTCTCATACTTATTATAGAATAAACTCTGCTTTTTCCTAATTAAATGTTTAATTATTTGCAGGCCCATTCCTAAAGGAGAGTGAAGAGAAATGAAAAGCCCATCAAATTCTGAATTAAATCAAAATTAATTCGAACTCAGTAAATCAGGGCAGATCAGATCAGTTCAGATCGGTTTAAAAATTAGTTAGAACAAATCCCTACAAATCGGTCGGTTGTAGCCAAGGATCAAAGGCCATTTCGTCAAAATCTCGGACTTAAACTGCAAATCCAGCTGAAGATAAAGACAAATCAAGAAAACGGGGAGCACCACCAACAGGGTGTGGCCACACCCTGGCTGCGGAAACACCGCCAAAGCCGCATTTTTGCTGCTTGGTTAGTGAGTTAGGGGGAGCGTTCGCTCCCCCTATCTTCTCACACCTCACCCCTCTGGGTTTTTGCCTATAAAAGGCAGGATTTTCACTGAAAAAAGGAACGACCAAGCAGAGAGTAGAACTTAGGCTAATTTGTACTTTGTAACTTAGGTTTTTATTTTTCTTTCATGTAATTTTTATTTTCTTTATGTAAATCAGAGGAGATCAGAGTTTCATAGGAGAATGAGAACGAAGCTTGTGCTGAGAGTGACACCGGTGTAAGGTTTCTTCTTTTCTCTTATTGTTATAAAGTCGAATCTGTAGTTTCTCTTTTGTATGTACTTTGTTTTTGTTCTTCTTCTTCTTCTCTACTTTTCTTCTTTTGGTACCTATTGCTATCCAAGTGAGTCTTAAAGCATCGAAAGAGCCTTGCTTTTGCGAGTGCCACCAATAGCTCATGACGATGGATTTGAGTTTCATTCTGCATCACTTCATACATGCAATGTCTTATTGATATAATGTGGAGGAGTCAGGAATCAACTCTTATGGGCTAAACGTTGATCGCCTCACTTCAAAGTAACTTCATTGCAAAAGATTCAAGGTAAGCATTTGGCCAAAGGAGGTAAGTAACTTTTAAATTGTTTTCTTTTTTCTTTAGTTTAGAACGGCACAAACACCCAACTCTTTCATCACTCATTTTGATTTCTTTGTACATATCATTTTTAATTTCTCCATCTTCTTAATCTACCATCTTCTTCCTAATTTAACTTTAACTCAAAATTTTCTTTTCTTTTTAAGAAACTAAAGAAGAACTTTAACAATTAATGGGAACATAAAAGAGAACTTGCTAGGAAAGCTTCCATCGCTAGTCCCTCCTTGTGAATCACGACCCACTTAGCCACTTGCTATTGCGGTAGAATTGAGTAACTTGCATTCTTTAATCTTAAGTTCTGAAATACTGTATTTTGTGTCCAGGTTTAACATCAATCAACACTTGTCTTGCCTATTTACATGTTTTACTTTATGTATATGTAACTTTTATTCAAATCTAATAAATATACATGTATGCCCCTTGAGTCTCTTGCTTTCATGCAAACTATATCATAGACTCTTTTTATGTTTGTGATATGTTTGCATATTGTTAGTTTTGGATAAATCATACATATACCTATAAGTTTACTTTTAGATGAAAAATGAATTTTTATGATTTTCATCTTTATATGAAAAATAAATTTTCATAATTTGTGATAAAATGATATTCATGTTTGTTTTGAGCTTCATTGACTATCTTCTTGGAAAATGCTAATTACATGATTCATGTACACTCACACTTTATTTGTTTATTCATGACTTTGTTTCATGATTAGTTTTGAGCCTTATAAATTTCGAGTGTCAACCTTTATGTATTTAGTATATTTCATGATGGACAAATTATTTGATTTCATGTTTTGAAGGATCTTTAACTAGTTTTTCAAAAATTAATTTAACTAGTTATTTATTCTTCAAATGGTAGTGTTTTCACTATAAAAATATTTTTCAAACTCTATTTTTGAAAACCCCTACCAGCCCCTTCATGGGCGGACAGATGGGCGAGTGTGCCTTGTAAGCTTTATTGAAAAACTTTTATCTAGTGCATAAAAGGGTGGTTTATTATGAGTTATATACTTGATTTACATCATATTTTCAATTGGTATCTCAATTGATTTTGTTTTGTATATACTCATATTTTGTTTCCTATATATGTATGCTTCATTTCATATAATATTAATTTCTATTGGTATTTTCATTTTCCATACATATATATGATTTATTTGTGCTTGATTTATAAGATATTTACATGTTTTAAGCACAAAGTATGTTTATGCTAAGCTTAATTCAAATCTTAATTTTGAATTGATTTCTTAATTGGTACTATTTATATAAGCTTATGCATTATCATCAATTGGTATTTTTTTTACAATTGGTACTTTTTTAATATCAAAATGTACAATATAATTCAATTGGTATCTATTGACCTATTTATTTCAATTGATATCCATGAAAATTTAAATTGATATCAAAATATAAAATAGTTTCCTTCATTGGTATCAAAATTTCGTTGTTATTTCAATTGGTAAAATATTTTCAATTACTTGTGTTTCTATTGGTAAAATGTTTCAATTACCATTAGAATTCAAAATTTGTATTGTTTAGTTAACAATTAGATTTTTAAAAAAAATATGTTTTAGTTCCAATTGGTATCTCAAAAATTTTGTTTATTTACAAAGGTATCTCAAAAATGTGTTTTATTACCTTAAGTAAATTTCAAAATTTTTTTAAATAATTATCAAAAATTTGTATTAAAAATGTTTTGATATCTATTGCCTATATGCAAGGGGAGCTTAACATCTCTTCTACATATAGATTCATGTTGAGTGCATCTTATATTGAGGAGCTTGACAACTCATCTTTATGCGATACACGTTTGTATGGGGAGCTTCACATCTCCTCTTATGCATTTCATATTATGCGTTATGTGAGTTAAGGCTTGTCATCCCTTCTTCATGTAATGCATATTTGTAGGGAAGTTAACTTAGCGTCTTCCTCTTCATGAATGTATATCGCATATATCTCTTTATTGGTTGGTTTGATTTCACCCCTTTCTTGATTTTTGTTTCGGACAAAAGGGGGGACAACATTGTTTTGTGTTTACTTTAACCCCTTTGTTGATGATTGACAAAAAGGGGGAGAAGTATTTTAGTATATATGCATATTTTCCTTGCTTTATACATAAAGGGGGAGAAGAATTTTTGTTTATACATATTTGTTTTGTTTTTGCAAAAAGGAGAAAAGAATTTGATGAGCTTTATGCTTGATTGGCATGTTTATCTCCTTATATTTGCATACATGTTTGTTTAGATTCATGTACTTCATTGCCATATATTATTGTTTATTGTGATGCATGAGTTAAGGGGGAGCTTCTTTGAAGCTTTACTTTAATCCATGCATATATAGCTCCATGAGTTTTGTCATCATCAAAAAGGGGGAGATTGTTGGCACAAAGGCCCATCACTCTAGTTTTGATGATGATCAATTCATGTAGTTATAGCACTAATGATCTTGTGTTTAATTAGTCTCAGATTTATGATCTAGATCTTAGTTGGTGTTTAGCTTCAACAAAGGATTTAAAGTCAAGTTTTGGAGCTAACACAGTTTGATTCAAGAGCTTGTGTATCAAGACCACATCAAATACTCAAGAGGAGTCTAGCTAGTTGGATCAAGTTTGGACCAGGTCAAGAGGACAAGAAGTCTTCAAGTGAAGATCTTCAAGATCAAGACTTGTGTCTAGGTTTGTTTTAGTTAAAATTTTGTTTTTAGATAAAATGTAAAAGATAGAATAGTTGGTGGATTGCTCAACTATATATACACACACATTCAAGATTTATTTGTGTTTTCATAAAATAATTTTCATTTGGAAAAATACCGTTTTGGTCCTTGGAAGTTTGTTATATACATATGTTTAACCAAAACTATTTTAGATCTTAATGTCAAAAACATAGATATTTCATCATGTATGTGTAATGGATCATATCCATACACACTATGCTTTAAAAGTGCTTAAAATATCTTGTTTTTATATTTGAAGAAGTTTTGGAAAAATAAGTTTTGAAAAAACCAATTTGGAAAAATATAGATTTTGTTTTTAGCTAAAATTTATAAGTTACAAATATAGTTCAAATTGTTTGTAACATGTCTTGATTTTATTCAAACATGTTTGTTTATCAAAGTATAATATTGAACCTATTTTTGTAAATTTTTCATAAATTTATGAGATTTTATTTAAGCTAAAAAGACAACCTTTTAATCCCTAAAGTAGTTCTGTCTGGCTTCTGCCGGTCGACCGTGCCGATCGACCGAGGTAGGAGTCGGTCGATCGACATGCACAAACATGCACGCCAGTTCTGGCTGGAGGGCCAGTCGACCAACCCAGTCGACCTCCAGAGAGCTTCTGCTCTCTGGAAAGGCCCGGTCGACCGGGCCTGTCGACTGAGCTCCAACGGTCAGATTTCTGACCATTGCCGGTCGACCGGGCCCGGTCGACCGACAGCTGTCTAGGCTATAAATTTGCCCCAACGGCTAGTTTTTCTAGCCTATAAAAGGGGGGCTTATATGGACCGTTTTGAACAAGTTTTCAAGTGGGTTTTTGCACCAGTTTTTCCTACTCTTTTAAGAAGTTTTATCCACTTGTTTTAGAGCCAAATACTTACATTCAAAAGGAGAGTTTATCAAGAGTTTTCAAAAGTGATTTTCTTGTATTTTTCACCACAACTTTAATCCTTATTTTTGTCACAAACACTTCAGCTATCCATTGATATATTCATTCTATAGGAGTGTTATTGTGAGAGTGTTTGTTGGTTATCAAAGTGTTTAGATCACCACGTGTTCTTTCTTGTACTTTGAAGAGGCGGACTTGTGGGTTCGCGTTATTTCGGGTTCTAGTGAGAACTCGGTGTTTGAGGTGCGGCCTCGGTGAGCTAGTGGGCTTGCGGTGTTTTGTTCTTGCGGGAACAAGTGAAGGGACTAGAGAGTCCAAGAGTTCTAGTGGGAACTCATTGTAGGTGTTATGGCACCAAGTGATCCGGTGGGATCGATTTTAGTGAAAATCCTTCATAGTATTGAAGGCGGGAATGTAAAGCAAGTGTGCTCGAACCTCGAAACCAATCTCCCGTGTTTGCGATGTTGGCCCAAGAAGTTACACTCTCCATTGTTTTGTGTTTTGATGATAACAAACCAAATAAGTGCTATTTGGTACTAATGATTTGATCAAGATGCATTTCAGGTTTTGTACCATGTTTAGAGCTCATTCGCTTCGCTTTTGCAAAAACTTCTAAGTTCCATATAGCAATGAAGGCAAATTGCACATCAAGGAAGGATCATAGAAGAGAAGGCACTTGCAAGGCATTGGATGGCTCAAAGATTGCTTCAGAGGTCCTTAGGTTTTGTTTTATAGCTTTATAGTATGTTAAAGAATAGAGAGTAGGTTTGAAGCTCAAACACACACGTTTTCACGCGTATGCTATTTCCAAGTTTATTCCTCATAAAATATACAAAAATACTTTAACACTAATTCTTCCTTCTACAAATCTGTTTTTATGTTGTATACTGATTTCCTGTTCAAAATAGTTTTGATCAAAATATTTTTCCTCTCAAAATTCCCTTTCTATTTCAATTTTTGACCTGAGCCGGTCGACCGGCAATATACCACCAGTCGACCGAAGATCTGGCAGAGTGCACGTATCCGTGTGCACGTCTGTCGGTCGACCGGTAGGCTACCGGTAGTCGACCGAAGTTTTTAGTTTGCTCTCTGTATCTTACCAGTCGACCGGTGGTCTACCGGCCTTCGACCGATAGTTCATCTTTTATCTTTTCGGTCGACCGGCTGTCTACCGATAGTCGACCGGTACATGTTTTGAGTCTCAGTCAGGAGCAGTCGACTATACCAGTCGACCGATAGTTCATAACGGTCAAATTTTTGAACTATCGGTCGACCGGGCCAGTCGACCGATATGGCCGTTGAACAGTAAAACGGGCATATTTTTAATCTGTTTTAACTTGATTTTTGAAATTAAATATCCGTTGGAGGGTATATTTGGAACTAATTACTTCCTAATCTTCAGTAATTAATTCCTAACCCTAAACCCTAGCCCTCTCCTATAAATAGGGGTGTTTGGGGAGAGTTTCTTTACAACAATTATTCAAGAGAAAATTCAAAAGTTTGGGATATTTCAAAAGAGCTTGTTTCTTGTTTTTGTGCTGATATTTCTCATTCATTTTCAGAAGTGTTCTTGATATACTCTCTGAATTTGATTTTCTTTCTTCACTTACACAAGAGCTTCATTCCTTCTCAATATTCTCTAAGGACCTTTGTAAGGGAAGAGATATTTGAAAGAGAGAGTTTGTGATCTTTTGATTACTTAGAAATTGTATTGTGCTGAAATTGTAGGAGTTGGGTACTCCATTTGTAATTGATCTTTGTGATAGTGGAAGTAGCTAGAATCCTTCTGGGGAAGGCGGGGAGTAGAGCTGGGTGCTCGAACCTCGATAACATATCTTTGTGTTTGCGATTGGTTTACTTTCCATTGCTATTACTTTGTGTTTTTGATTGCTATTGCCATATTCATTCATTCATCTCATTGCATTTGCTTCATAATTTTTAAATTGTCCTTAGATTAGCATAATCACCTATTCACCCCCCCTCTAGGTGATTTTCAATTGGTATCAGAGCTTGGACTCTAGGTTTGGCTTAACATCCTTAGAGAGATCCTAAAATATTGCTAATCAACATTTTCATTCATCCATACACACACTAGTAAACATGGCCGACAACATTAAATCCCCACCTAAATTTGATGGCCTTAATTTCCCTATTTGGAAGGTTAGGATGACTATATTTTTGCAATCACTAGGTAGCTTAGTTGCCAAATCCTTGACCAAACCCTATGAGGCACCCGATGGTGATGAGGGCACTTGGACCGACCTTGACTTTAAGATGTATGAGGCTAACTCAAAAGCCCAAAACTCCCTTCTTACCGCCTTGAATGAGGATGACCTTACACGTGTTATTCATTGCCAATCCGCCTATGAGATGTGGCAACACTTATTGGTCACGCATGAAGGGACCTCACAAGTCAAGAGAGCCAAAGTAGATCTCTTGCGGTCTCAATATGAATCATTTAAGATGCTAGATGATGAAACAATTGATTGCATGATTACTCGTTTCACAAAAATCACTAATGGTCTTTCTTCATTAGGTGACATCATCTCCAACGACTAAAAGGTACGCAAGGTGATACGGGCTCTTCCTCCATCTTGGGAGATTAAGTCTACTACCTTGAAGGAATTGAACGACAAAGACGAGATGGACATCATAAGTCTCATAGGGAACCTCAAAACCTATGAGATGGAGAAGAAAGCAAGAGAAGAGGCGGCTCCAACAAAGAAGAAGTCTATCGCTTTCAAGTCTTCTTCCTCCACCATTGAAGACGAAGATGAAGATGAAGAAGAAGATGAGGAGCTCTCCCTCCTCGTGCGCAACATCAAGAGGATGTACCGGAAGAACAAGCAAAATTTTCGGAGAAAGTTTGAAGGTAAAGAGGAGCGAAAGATCATTTGCTACAATTGCCGCAAGCCCGGACACATCATGGCCGATTGCCCGGAATTCAAGAAGAAAATGACTTCCTCCTTCAAGCCAAGAAAGCAAGACGAAAAGAAGGCTTACAAGGCCACTTGGGATTCGGAAAGCGAGTCCGAAGATGAAGAAAAGGCGGACACCGCAAACATGTGTTTCATGGCAAACACACCCAAGGTAACCCCTCAAACTCTTGAATCTATAGATGATAATGATGATGATTTAAGTAAGGAAGTTCTAGTGCATGCTTTTGTAGAACTTTCCGAAACTTATGATAACAAGAAAATGGAGTGTTTTAAACTACAAAAGGAAGTTGCTTTTCTTAAATCTCAACTTGCTTTGATTTCACAAGAAAAAGAGGATCTTTCTTCTAATCTTATTTCCATTCAAAATGAATTTCATTCTTATAAGATTTCTTGTAAGGGTAAAACCCCTATTGTTGATAATAATGAAATTTCTTCTTTTAAAGCTAAAATGAGTGATTTTGAAAAAGTTTTAAAAGATTGTGCTTTTAATACAAAGAAACTTGAAGAAAAATTTTCCAAAAAGCATACATCTCATGCTAAAGTTTCTCATGATAAGATTCCACATGCTCATACTTCTAATGCTTCTCATGCTAAATCTTTTCATGCTCACAATGCCAATGCTCACAAAACACACACTCATTATGCATTTAAATATGGTAGAGTGTATAGATGCACATATTGTGGCAAAAATGGACATTTAGCAAAATTTTGTTATGATAAATTGCATAGCTCAAATAATCTTGTTTGGGTTAATGGTTCTAACCCTCATGGACCCAAGAAAATGTGGGTACCAAAATCAAGTCCTAAAATGTTTGATGTAGGTACACACCAAGGCTCCAAGACGTAGGGAGCGGTGGTACCTTGATAGTGGTTGTTCGAGGCACATGACATGGGATATCAACAACTTCACAACCCTATCAAGGTACATGGAAGGTGGCTCCGTCACCTTCGGGGATGATTCCAAAGGCAAGATAATTGGTATCGGTAATATCCAAATTGGTACATCTCCTATAATAGAGAATGTTGTTTTAGTTGATGGTTTGAAGCATAATTTACTTAGTATTAGTCAATTTTGTGATCGTGGTCTTAAAGTTGTTTTTGATAATACTTCTTGCAAGATTTTTGATATTAAATCGAATGATTGTATTTTGACCGGTTTTCGTGATGACAATGTTTATATAATTGACATGCTTAATGTAGAGTGTTCTACTAAGTGTTTAAATGCTTTTGATGAAAATTCATGGCTTTGGCATAGAAGATTAGGACATGCTTCTTTTGAACATCTTTTTAGAATTAATTCAAAGGAATTGGTGAAGGGTATTCCTTGCTTGAGTTTTGAGAAAGACCGCATTTGTAGTGCGTGCCAACTTGAGAAACAAACCAAGTCTTCCTTTAAACCAATCAAGGATATCATGTCAACTAGACCTCTAGAATTAATTCATATGGATTTATTTGGACCAACTAAAACTAAAAGCTTAAATGGAAGTAGATTTGCATTTGTTTTAGTTGATGATTTCTCTCGATTTACTTGGGTTTTCTTTTTGCAAAATAAAGATCAAACTTTTTCTCACTTTAAGATTTTTAGAAAAAGAGTTGAAAAAGAAAAAGGTTTTCCGATTTTGAGAATAAGGAGTGATAGAGGTGGTGAGTTTGTTAACCAACTCTTCATAACTTATTGTGATGAAAAGGGAATTAAGCATGAAATGTCTTGTCCTAGGACTCCACAACAAAATGGAGTTGTAGAAAGGAAAAATAGAACACTTCAAGAGATGGCTAGGACAATGATAAGTGAATACGACCTCCCTTAATATTTATGGGCCGAGGCCGTAAACACCGCATGCTATATATCGAATCGTATTTATTTATGCAAAAATTCTTCGAAAACTTCTTTTGAAATGTATCATTTTAGAAAACCAAATGTTTCCTATTTCAAAGTTTTTGGATGCAAATGTTTTGTTTTGAACACTAAAGAGAATTTGGGTAAATTTGATGCTAAAGCTTATGAGGCTATCTTTGTAGGATATTCCTCTACTAGCAAAGCATATAGAGTTTTCATTAGATCTTCACTTACTATTGAAGAAACCATGCATGTTAAGTTTGAAGAATCTAATGTGTGTGTTGAGAATGTTGTAGAGTTTGAACCATTAGGTGAAAGCTTGGAGAAACTATCCTTGAAAGACTCACCCGCGCAAGAAGATAAGCAAGAACCTTTAGGTGAAGTTCAAAAGGATAATGAGGAAAGTGCGCAACCACTTCCCAAAGCTTGGAGATACGCCACAAATCATCCGAAGGAGCTCATTTTGGGTGATGCTTCCAAAGGAGTCACAACGCGCTCCAAACTCCATGACATATGTGGTAACTTTGCTTTCATTTCTCATGTAGAACCCAAAGGCATTCTCGAAGCCGAGACGGACCCATATTGGTTGCTTGCCATGCAAGAGGAACTCAATCAATTTGAGCGCAACCAAGTTTGGCACCTTGTTCCTAAGCCCCACGATAGACCAATAATTGGTACTAAGTGGATCTTTAGGAATAAGTTGGATGAGTCCGGAAATGTCATTAGGAATAAATCTAGGTTAGTGGCCCAAGGTTACACTCAAGTTGAGGGAATCGACTTTGAGGAATCCTTTGCACCCGTAGCACGGCTTGAAGCCATACGGATAACACTAGCTTATGCATCTTTTAAAAATTTCAAACTTTTTCAAATGGATGTAAAAAGTGCATTTTTAAATGGATTTCTTAATGAAGAAGTTTTTGTTGCTCAACCTCCCGGTTTTATTGATCATGCTCATCCCGATTTTGTTTTCAAACTCGATAAGGCTTTGTATGGTTTGAAACAAGCTCCAAGAGCTTGGTATGAAAGGCTTTCAAGTTTTCTAATTTCAAACAATTTTATTAAAGGCAAAGTAGACACTACTCTATTCACTAAGCATGTTGATAATGATATTTTGATTGTCCAAATTTATGTTGATGATATAATTTTCGGTTCTACTAATGAAGTTTTATGCAAGGATTTTGAAAAGGTAATGCAACAAGAATTTGAAATGTCCTCCATGGGTGAACTCAACTTCTTCCTTGGACTCCAAGTCAAGCAATTGCAAGATGGGAACTTCATCTCTCAAGCCAAATACGCAAAGGAACTCGTGAAGAGGTTTGGACTTGAAGACGCTAAAACATGCAACACTCCCATGGCAACTACAACCAAGCTTGATAAGGACGAACAAGGTAAAAATGTTGATATTAAATTGTTTAGAAGCATGATAGGTAGTCTTTTATATTTAACGGCAAGTAGGCCGGATATCATGTTTAGTGTGTGTCTTTGTGCTAGATTTCAATCGTGTCCCAAAGAATCTCATTTAATTGCCGTAAAACGCATTATTCGATATGTTAAGGGAACGATTGGATTAGGTCTTTGGTATCCGAAAACTATAGATTTTTCTATGATTAGTTATTCGGACGCCGACTATGCGGGTTGTAGAGTAGATAGAAAGAGTACTAGTGGGACATGTCAATTTCTCGGTAATTGTCTTGTTTCATGGTCCTCTAGGAAGCAAAATTCCGTAGCTCTATCAACCGCCGAGGCGGAGTATGTTGCCGCGGGGGCTTGTTGTGCACAAGTCCTTTGGATGAAACATACTCTCCTTAATTATGATTTGCATTATAAAAATATTAAAATATTTTGTGATAATACTAGTACTATTCATTTAACTAAAAATGCAAATCAACATAGTAAGACCAAGCACATTGAGATTAGATATCACTTTCTTAGAGATCATTTTGAGAAAGGTGATATTGATATTGATTATGTTTCCACCGATTTTCAACTAGCCGATATTTTTACAAAACCACTTGATTTTGCTAGATTTTCGTTTATTTGTGGAGAATTAAATATGTGTATTATTGATTAAACATGTTTTTCATAACCCTTTTTGATGTATGACAAAAAGGGGGAGAATAAGTTACATGTACAAAAATAAGTTCATTTGGTCTTGGTTCCATATGAATTTATGAGTTTTATGAGTTTTTATGTGTTTTTTTTGAATCTCTATGATTTAAGTTTAAAATGGTATCAAGGAGCAAATTTTTGATTTTTGGTGTTTTTGGTATCAAGTACAAGTTTTAAAGTTTCATTTGTATTGTATTGTTGATTTCGATAATTGGTGCATCATTTCTTTTTATCATTTCAATTATTGGTATCTAGAGCATATTTATAATGTTTAAATATAGCATAATTTGAGGGGGAGTTTTCTCCTCCCCATATTTTTGTAAATAGCCTATTTGTTTTGTCATCATCAAAAAGGGGGAGATTGTTGGCCCAAGAAGTTACACTCTCCATTGTTTTGTGTTTTGATGATAACAAACCAAATAAGTGCTATTTGGTACTAATGATTTGATCAAGATGCATTTCAGGTTTTGTACCATGTTTAGAGCTCATTCGCTTCGCTTTTGCAAAAACTTCTAAGTTCCATATAGCAATGAAGGCAAATTGCACATCAAGGAAGGATCATAGAAGAGAAGGCACTTGCAAGGCATTGGATGGCTCAAAGATTGCTTCAGAGGTCCTTAGGTTTTGTTTTATAGCTTTATAGCATGTTAAAGAATAGAGAGTAGGTTTGAAGCTCAAACACACACGTTTTCACGCGTATGCTATTTCCAAGTTTATTCCTCATAAAATATACAAAAATACTTTAACACTAATTCTTCCTTCTACAAATCTGTTTTTATGTTGTATACTGATTTCCTGTTCAAAATAGTTTTGATCAAAATATTTTTCCTCTCAAAATTCCCTTTCTATTTCAATTTTTGACCTGAGCCGGTCGACCGGCAATATACCACCAGTCGACCGAAGATCTGGCAGAGTGCACGTATCCGTGTGCACGTCTGTCGGTCGACCGGTAGGCTACCGGTAGTCGACCGAAGTTTTTAGTTTGCTCTCTGTATCTTACCAGTCGACCGGTGGTCTACCGGCCTTCGACCGATAGTTCATCTTTTATCTTTTCGGTCGACCGGCTGTCTACCGATAGTCGACCGGTACATGTTTTGAGTCTCAGTCAGGAGCAGTCGACTGTACCAGTCGACCGATAGTTCATAACGGTCAAATTTTTGAACTATCGGTCGACCGGGCCAGTCGACCGATATGGCCGTTGAACAGTAAAACGGGCATATTTTTAATCTGTTTAAACTTGATTTTTGAAATTAAATATCCGTTGGAGGGTATATTTGGAACTAATTACTTCCTAATCTTCAGTAATTAATTCCTAACCCTAAACCCTAGCCCTCTCCTATAAATAGGGGTGTTTGGGGAGAGTTTCTTTACAACAATTATTCAAGAGAAAATTCAAAAGTTTGGGATATTTCAAAAGAGCTTGTTTCTTGTTTTTGTGCTGATATTTCTCATTCATTTTCAGAAGTGTTCTTGATATACTCTCTGAATTTGATTTTCTTTCTTCACTTACACAAGAGCTTCATTCCTTCTCAATATTCTCTAAGGACCTTTGTAAGGGAAGAGATATTTGAAAGAGAGAGTTTGTGATCTTTTGATTACTTAGAAATTGTATTGTGCTGAAATTGTAGGAGTTGGGTACTCCATTTGTAATTGATCTTTGTGATAGTGGAAGTAGCTAGAATCCTTCTGGGGAAGGCGGGGAGTAGAGCTGGGTGCTCGAACCTCGATAACATATCTTTGTGTTTGCGATTGGTTTACTTTCCATTGCTATTACTTTGTGTTTTTGATTGCTATTGCCATATTCATTCATTCATCTCATTGCATTTGCTTCATAATTTTAAATTGTCCTTAGATTAGCATAATCACCTATTCACCCCCCCTCTAGGTGATTTTCATGCGATTCCTCTCTCTATCTCTTACTTGTTTATATCTTGCGTGCTTATACTGCTTTCATCTTTATATGCTTGATATATATTTGTGCTCATATTGTTATATGCTTGGGGATTGTATGCTAACACTTGTATTCAGCGAAGAGAGCCAATGCGGCACCTCAACTCTTATTTAGAGGAATCTTGAGGAGTTAGTCCAGAGCCCTTCACGGGGAATTCGGCTACACTCTTGTGTTATACTTGGTGTTTAGTTTAAGAAGTTTTAGTTTGCATAAATAGTTTTAATTCTGCATTAATTATTTATTTGATTAGCTAGTCACAAATTCACCCCCCTCTAGGTGATTACATAATAGTTTCGAGTAAGTGATCGGTGGAAAACATGCATAGAAATGTGTGTGTTTTGAAACCAGTGAATGTGCTAGTGGTGCTTTAGCTTTCTCGATGCTACCGTGATAGCATAGCGGTTTATGGGTCGAATCCACAGGGACGAGAGGTGATAGAAGCTTTATCGATTTTGTCATGAAAGTGTTAACGAGTTCTTCTTAGTTTCGAAAAAATCTAAAAGGAAAAGAAAAAAAAGAAGTAGAAGGAGATTAAAACCAAGATAAAAATATGATAAAATGATTTGAAAAATTGTTTCAAAAACAAAGTTAAAAGAGAAGAAAACTCATGACTAAACTTACTACTAATTACTAACACTAATCATGCTAACCTCTTAGAGTGATACTTGCCTCACATTGGATCCTTGGCCTTCACTAAGCTTGTCTTCAAGAGCATTTCAAAGCATGGTTCATAAGATCGTTCTCCACATACAAACTTAGTTAACAAGGTGAAAATACAATTAAATCATCAAAACTACTAGACAGCAAATATGAAATAATGTAAGTAATACAAGTTAGCTTGTTAGCAAGTTAGGTGTTGAACCCATCATCATGAGCCATTAATGGCTCTTGCAAGAACAAGGTTTTTAGTTGATACTATTAGATTCATGTAGATTATCAATTAAGAGTTAGATAATTAGTAAGTTAGTAGTTCGGTAGCCATGAAGAAAAAACTAGCTAAGCATCTAGAAGAAGATATAAGAAGAAACAATGAAGAGAAAGAAAGAAACATTTATAGAGTGTCACTTATTAATTACAATAACCATTTTTTTCTCTCATGAATTTATCTATGGTCTTATCCTAGATCTAGAAAAGAGAGAAAGATATAAGAAAAGAAGAAAGAAAATCCTAAACTAATTCTAAGGAAAAGAAACCCTAGCTATTTATCTCCTCTCGAATTCTAGCTCATCATGCAGTATTTATAGACAATGTGGACCTAGGGTTTCGCTGGACGAAGCCACATGTCGAAATCAGTGGCTCTGTCCCTGATCTTGTCGCGCAAATGCAACATTAGCCGCGTTTGTTCCTGCTTCGAGATGTTCTTTTATACTGTAAGTTTCTTGTATTTAGAAACATATTTTCTCCAGATACAGCTTTTAATTCGGGATCTAATGTAACTTCTAGAAGCTATTTGCTTTGGCCTCTAAGAAATCTTAATTAGTTACCCGAAAATAGTTTTAGTTAAGCTCTTTTCCCTTTTTTCCCTTATACATTGTAATCTGCACACAAGAGAACAAAAATGGGTTAATAGCAGTGTTTTATTCAAAAATCAAGCTGAAAATATGATATAAAATACAGAATTGATGACTAATCACACCCCACAATTATCTTTTTCTCATCCTCGATCAAAACGAAAAATACTAAAACCTAAATTACAAGTGTTATTGCACCACTTTCGCAGGTGACGCGACTGCACTTAGGATGTGCATCAAGCCTTTAAACCTTCAAGTTTTTCCAAGAGGATGAGTTATAGTCTCCTGAGATTTTTCAATAGATTGCACTCACAAAATTCATAAATAAAGAAAACAATTTTTAGTATTCTTGAAAACACATTTTGAAAGAGAGAAAAATTTTTGAAATATTCTTGCAAAACTCAAGTGATCAAAGGTCGTAAGTTAACCTAAAATTATTCATTCTTAAACTTAGTTTATATGAAAGATTTTGTTATCAATTCATGATAAGAATCCAAAATTGAATCGATCATTTGATCTTTCATAAAACTTTTAGATAATATGCACTTTGTGATTAGTATAGATTTTTGAGATTTCAACTCTAACCATCAAGCCATTTACTAATTTATATGTTTTTTACTCTTAATTTTTTTAGGTTTTCTAGTTTACCCGAATAGTGAGCCTTTAGCCAATGACTCGCAAACCAGATAGTTTTAGGGCACCGGATAAGAAAACATCACTCGAGCTTAAGGACTCGAATAAACAAGGCCACAAAACTAAGATGTTTGTTTTTGTTTTGACCACTATTAGGCATGAATAATCATGCTTCCTGAAGTATAATTATTCAGCATTAAAAAGTTTCTAAGTGCATATTTTTTAAGGCAAAAAATTCAAGATTAAATTATCTTTCCACTTTATCTTTCTTAACCTGAAATTTAAACAAAATTCTTTAATTTGACTAGATTTAAGAGTCATAATTTGTGATTTCCTTAATTCCTAAGATCGATTCTTAAAAATAGATCAAAACTTTTTCTCTTGTTTCAAAAAGTTTTCAAGAAAAGAAAAAATCTTATACAAAAGAGAAAATCTTAAAAAGAAAGAAAAATCTAAGTTAGTCAATCTCTCCCCCACACTTATTTCATGCATTGTCCTCAATGCATCGTTAATGTATATATGCATGAAAATAAAGAGTGAAGTAAAATTCACCTCAGGGTGATGGTCTGGTGGAGGTCTGATTGGTGCAAGCGTTGCTACCTAATCAAGGGGATTTGGAGTTCATAGGAACTCACCATTGAACTTTATCTCCTTATAACCCAATAATTGAATGTGATCGTGAAAGATTTTATTTTGAAATTATCCCCGTCTAACAACCAATCTTGAAAAATTATCTCTGAGTCATTTTGTTTGATACCTTTTGTTCCACAATTGAATCTGATTGGGTAAGATAGTTGATTTTGGCTCAAGAGTTAGAGGGTGCAAAAATTGATACTGTCTTGGGAATTTGACTTAAATCAAGTAAGTCTTGGGAGTCAAAATTGGTTCAGGAATCTGGTCTAAATCAATAAATTAAAGTTCACATTCATTTTCCATCAATGGACTGTGGATTTGAAAAATGGGTTATTCGAGTTCAATATATACATGTACATGAATTAATACTGACTCGGGATTGTGATTCAACTCAGGTAAAGATGCAAGAGTCAATATTAAAGAGTGAAACAGAATCACAAAATTGAGAATCGGGGTCACATATTCAAGTTCAATTTCAAAGAAGTGATAACTTGCCAAGTTGTCAATGAGGTTCTCAAAAGTTTGGTATTGATCAAGTTCAAGATGTTGTGATAAAATTAAATCTTGAATTGTATTTCAAAAACACCATGATTTGTGGGTCTAATCAAACTAGGTAGAAGTATTAGGGATGGTTAAAAATTGGATAGGGAGAGTTTCCTCATTCCTAACATTCATTGTGTTGACCAATTGAATCATTTGTGCTTCCAACCAATTGATGGACTAGGTGATATAATTTTGGGTCCAAATCATGTCTTCTGTACTTATCTCTAAGTCAATGTGTTCTTCATGTTGTGGTAGGACTTGAAAAAGTGGATAGTAAGTTGAGTTTTGGAAATTTTATGGAAATGGTGAGTCCATCATGTTCTCAAATTATTTTTTGGGACTTAAACAAGGCTTCAATACTTTTTTTCAAATTAATTAATTCTTCATTTTGGTGAGGTGGGACATGAAAATGTGAGTATCCAAACCCAAGCCCATACCGATTAGCCCCATAGCCCCGACCCAATTCCATTAACCCCGAAACCCAATAACCCATTACCCAAATCTATTTACCCTATATATATTCTTATCATCCTAACCTAACCCTTATTAAACCTAATCCATAATCTTCTCTTCTCCTTTTCCCCTGTCACCATCAACAACATCATACCACAGCCGCCGCCGCCATCATCCCATGTCCTTGGATGCGCACCTATTATCGCAAGCCCCTCCACCCTAGGCTTCATTTATCTTCCACCTCAGCAGTACCCCATGGTTGAGCCCCAACGTCATCTACCCCTTGGCCATGGGCATCAACTCTACTAGGCCGCCTCCTCCCTGATCTGCCCTGTCGTGAGCCCCCTCCAACAGAGAGCACAACCGCAGCCTTGGCCTGTGGACAGCCCTTGCCAGGTGCCTACAATCCATGGCATACCCAGGAGCACCCCAGGTTGCACACCCTTGCTGGCAGCCCACGATAACGTACCTCACCTCTACAGCAGTACTCCTCTTCCCCCAGGACTTCTCCTTCGCATCGACGGCAAACCCATGGCTGCATCTGATTGAGGCTAAACCTGCACAAAAAATACGAGATTATAGAACTTAAGAAAGGAAATGTGCAAGTGCTCAATACTTTCGCTATAGCAAGTGGCTAATACGGGTCGTGATCCACAAGGAGGGTTTGCGATGGAAGCGTTTACAGTTTTATTGAAATCTTATGAAAATAAGCGAAGGTTCTTCTTTATTTTTAAAGTTAAGAAAAAGAAAAAGAAAGTTGTTAAAGTTAAGAAGAAAGCGGGAGATGAAGAAGGTGAAAAATCAGAAAACGAAAGAAAGCGACAAAGTACAAATGAAGTGGAAAGAAGAATGAAAACGATTTGGAGGAAGTGGTGTTTGTGATTTTGTTTACAGAAATGAAAGAAAAGAAATAAAAACAATTGCTTACCTTCTTTTCGTCAAAAGCTTACCTCGAGTTTTTAGCAACGATTTTACCTTGAAGTGGAGGCATTCAGCGCATAACCCATAAGATTCGAGTGTTGGTCTTCGTCCACATTACATCATCAAGACTAATTCAAGAATGAAATGATACAGAGAGAGACTCTATTCCATCGTCATGAGCTATCGGTGGCACTCGCAATGGCAAGGCTCTTTCAATGCTTCTAGACTCACTTGGAAGACGATTGCACGAAGAAGAAGAGTAAAATAAAAAAGAAGAAGAAGAAGAAGACTAAATAGAAGTGCATACACAAAAGAACACCGATTCGATTCCATTACAATCAAAGAAAAGAAATAAGTCTTACACCGGTGTCACTCCAGCTCAAGCTTCAGTCTTGTTCTTCGATGCAAGTCGATCTCCTCTGAATTACATAGATGAAAACTAAAATTACATAAAAAGAAAGACTAAAAATCTAAACTAAGAAATGAAAACTAAGCTAAATCCTAACTCTGCATTGGCCGTCCTTTTTGCCTTTGAGTGCAGGTATTTATAGGAGAAATGGAGAGGGTAGAGGTGGATATTCAGTTCTGATCTGCAGTTTGTTGACGTGTTGATTGCTGAATATCACTTAACAACTGACAAAATTAGAAATAATGATCAACATAAGAGTTGTAGCTCTGTCAGTCTGTTTTCTGGATCATCTTGAATCATCAGAATTGAGATTCTTTAGCAAAAGTTATGATTCGAATACTAAAATGTATCCAGTCAGAATCTGAATCAAACTTGCTTGATCTTTGCTTCAACCGATCGATTCTGAGAGGATTCTTCTCAACCAGTTTTCAACTTCTTAATTTTGCCCTGATTTACTGAGTGTGAATTAATTCTGATTTAATTCAGAATTTTGGTGGGCTTTGGGCTCATTTCTCTTCATCTCCTTAAAGAATGGGCCTGCAAATAAATTAAGCAATTAATTAGGACAATACAGGCTTTTATTCTAAAATAAGTATGAAAATATGATATTAAATATGCAACATTAGCGACCAATCACACCCCCATACCTATCTTTTGCTCGTCCTCGAGCAAAACAACTAAAGTATACTAAGGATTATTAGACCACTTTCGCAGGTTGCGCGATTGCACTGAGCATGTGCAACAAGCCGTTAAACCTCTAGGTTCCCCCTAGAGGACGAGTTTTGTTTCGTGAGGGTTTTCAGCGGATTGCACCCACAAAATCCATAAAGAAAGGGAAATAAAGAGTTAGTATTTTCGAAAAGCATTTTGAAAGAGAAAAATATTTGAAATATGATTGTAAGAGCTAAGCAATCTATAAGTTATAGGAAAACCGAATCTTTCATTCCTAAGCTTAGTCTCTATTCAAAAATTTGTTATCAATCAAAATAAGGAGTCAAATTGTACTTCTCATCTAGTCTATTACTTTACCCTAAGTCATATGCACCTTGTGACTGTGAAAATTTTGACTAAGGGTTCATTAACTCTAACTCTTATGCCTTATTTATTTATATATATACTTTTTTTTTGTGGTATTATTCCTTAGTTCTATTAGGCTTTCTAATCTGCCCATGTAACGAGCCTCTAATCGATGACTCCCAAACCAAACGGTCTTAGGGCACCAGGTGAGAAGACACCCCTAGGACTTAAGGACTCGAGCAGACAAGGCCACAAAACTAAGGATTTTATTATATGAACCTCTTTTAGGCGTGAATACTCATACTTTATTAGGCACAGATACCCAGCTTAATCAGAGGATCTAATCATCTTTCGCATAAATACTAAGGCTTGCTTAGGCCAAAGCACCTAGCTAATCAATAATTAGACTTATTCATTTTTTTCAAACTTATCTAATTATCTTTCGCATAAATACTAAGGCTTGCTTAGGCCAAAGCACCTAGCTAATCAATAATTAGACTTATTTATTTTTATATATATATATATATATTTTATAAGGCATAAGAATCTTTGTTTTTGAACCCTAAGTGTGTAAGTGTATGAAGTATGCATATTTCATCAAGGTAAAGATCAAGACTAAATTACTTTGACAAATTATCTTCCTAACCCTAAAAATCAAACAAATAATCTTATTTTGACCAAGTATAAGAAATCCTAATTTGGATTTTCCTATTCCTTAAAATTAACTTAATTTCTTACAAAAATAAGTCAAAATATTGTTTCTATTTTTCAAAAAGTTTTTTAAAAGTAAAGAAAAATGTCAATTTTTTTATTTTATTTTTTTAAAGAAAAAGAAAAGTTATGTTAGACCCTCCCCCACACCTATCTCATGCATTGTCCTCAATGTATGAATTAATGCATAGATGCATGAAAAAGACGGCAGGGAAGGAAAAGGTTACCTTAAGGTGGTGGTTCCGGTGGTGGTCTGATTGGTCCACGAAACATGGCCCAATCAACTTTTCTTGGGTCTCGAAGGAACCCACCAGCACTATCTTTAATATGACCCACTAAAAAGATAAATCCATTAAGAATTTTTATTAAAAATTTAACCCCATCTAATTTCCAAATTCCATAATTAATTTCGGAGTCAAATTTGTCAACCACCTCGTCCCAGAATGGAGTATGAAATAATAGAACAGTTGACTTGGACTCAGGAAGGACAGGAACTAATACCGACTCAGGAAGGTGACTTAAGTCAAGTAAAGGTTCAGGAGTCGAAATAGGTTCAGAATTGGGTCCAAGTCAAGAAATTGAAACTCCAGTCCACATGTATTTTCCAACAATGGGATGTGACCTAATATGGGTGATTCCAGTTCAGGAATAATAGGTGGAGGAATCAAAACTGACTCTAGAATATTATTCAAGTTTGGTAATAAAACAGGAGTCAATATTGATTCAAAAAGTTGAACTGAATCACATATGTGAGAATCTAGGTCACATATCTCATTGAGTTCAATATCAAAAATTGGAGAACTTGCCAATTTATCCATGGGATTTTCAAAATTGTAAAGTTGGTCAAGTTCAACATGATCCTCAAAGATGGGTGATTCAATTTCTTTATGAATTGGTACAGGATCCAATGTTGACTCCGGGAAAAGATTAAAGTCAGGTGAAGATACCGGAGTCATAATCGAATCAGGAAATAGAATTGAATCACTAAGTTGGGGTTCAGGATCATAATCATTTTCAAGTTCTATTTCTAGAAAAGGAAAACTAGCCAAACTATCAATATCATTTGGAGTTTGGGTAAGTTCACATGGTTGTGCTGAAATGGAATCTTGATTTCCAAAATTACATGACTCTTCTGCTCTAACAGAATGGTAAGTGACATCAGGACGGTGGGAACGTAGAGATTCGACCATCATATCTATGTCACGATTTCTAGCATTTTGAGCATGAGTCATGGCTTCTAGCATCTTTTCATAATTGATGGGTTCATTGTCTTGTTGAAAAGATGAAGAGTTGTTTTGGAAGTGATAATGAAATTGTGAGTCCATCAGATTTTGTGATTGTTGTTTGGACTCACGCATACTCCGTTCCAAAATTGATGGTTTTCTATTTTGGACTGGTGGAACTGAGTATGACTCTTGAAAATATTGTGGACTAGGTGGAGAAGGAGGACAAGTTGGTTGATAATTATGCTCGGGGGAGGTGAATCCCCACTGACTCGGTGAAGAGTTGAAATCATTATGGAAATTATAGTTATTAGATGGGGGGTATGGGTCATATTGATTCGGATAAGACCAATCTGGCACACTAGGTTTGTTAAAGTCATGATATGCCGGGTTGGTAATATCCGAAAAAGAGTTTGATGTGTAATATGGATTATTATTATAGTTGAAAAAATTATTATTATAGTCCATATCACACAATAGAATACAAACAAAGAAAAACAAACAAATAAACAAACAAAAAGAAAAAATTCTAGCCTAGGTTAGGGTAGACTTAGGACCTAGACGACTCCTAACTGGTTAGACTGTCCACGGGAGGTCTAATGTAGACTTTAACCACAAGCTAATCAGCCAGGTCAGGGCAAGGTTGGTCGGAGGTTTTCCGTCAAAGACGTTCCTTAATTAAATAACCACCAACCTTCGGGCTTTCGGCCCTCAATCCCTTTCCTAGACACTGATTTTGTAGGAGTTAGATTCCAACATTTTTCCCCTTAGGATAATCTCCTAATTGAGTCCGAGATGTCCCTAGGGCCAACGTCTACTCAATTTTAGTTAGGCTTGGGTTAGTGAGTGCTTGGAATCTGATTTTTGGGCTAAGGAAGGGTGATTAAATCCCCACCTTATCTTGTTATGGGTTAATGCCCTTAAAATTGATTCGTGTAAGTGTGCAAGACATAGGAAAGTAGCATTCAAAAGCAAAATCACCCAAGAATGTTTCCTAAACTATATGCTATACATACATACCTTGCTCCAGCACTCTTCAACAGTAAAAGTAAATGAATTGAAAATACGCGTGCCTAAAATGCAAGCGTCTAGTCAATTTTTAACTTTTGCAACAAACTTTTTACTGTTGATTATTAGCAGGTTTTTGTGATGGCATATAAGAAATAAATAATTGCAGCAAACTAGAATTTGCAAAGCTAGAAGCCCTGCAAAAACCTGTTAGTAGTCAACTCTTTATTGCCGCGGATCCGCGGCTTTTGCCGTGGAAACACGGCAATGCAGAGGGCAATGGGTCTCTGCTTTCTAGAGCAGAGGCCCAATACCACTTGTATGTCAGTGCAAACTTATTTTCCTACTTTGCTTGCCCTGTAACCTGCAACAGAGAAGAAAATTCGTTTAGTTCTAGAAAAGATTCAAAAAAATTTAGATTTCAATAAAACCGTTTAACCCTCCCCGGCAACGGCGCCAAAATTTGATTGAGGCTAAACCTGGACAAAAAATACGAGATTATAGAACTTAAGAAAGGAAATGTGCAAGTGCTCAATACTTCCGCTATAGCAAGTGGCTAATGCGGGTCGTGATCCACAAGGAGGGTTTGCGATGGAAGCGTTTACAGTTTTATTGAAATCTTATGAAAATAAGCGAAGGTTCTTCTTTATTTTTAAAGTTAAGAAAAAGAAAAAGAAAGTTGTTAAAGTTAAGAAGAAAGCGGGAGATGAAGAAGGTGAAAAATCAGAAAACGAAAGAAAGCGACAAAGTACAAATGAAGTGGAAAGAAGAATGAAAACGATTTGGAGGAAGTGGTGTTTGTGATTTTGTTTACAGAAATGAAAGAAAAGAAATAAAAACAATTGCTTACCTTCTTTTCGTCAAAAGCTTACCTCGAGTTTTCAGCAACGACTTTACCTTGAAGTGGAGGCATTCAGCGCATAACCCATAAGATTCGAGTGTTGGTCTTCGTCCACATTACATCATCAAGACTAATTCAAGAATGAAATGATACGAGAGAGACTCTATTCCATCGTCATGAGCTATCGGTGGCACTCGCAATGGCAAGGCTCTTTCGATGCTTCTAGACTCACTTGGAAGACGATTGCACGAAGAAGAAGAGTAAAATAAAAAAGAAGAAGAAGAAGAAGACTAAATAGAAGTGCATACACAAAAAGAACACCGATTCGATTCCATTACAATCAAAGGAAAGAAATAAGTCTTACACCGGTGTCACTCCAGCTCAAGCTTCAGTCTTGTTCTTCGATGCAAGTCGATCTCCTCTGAATTACATAGATGAAAACTAAAATTACATAAAAAGAAAGACTAAAAATCTAAACTAAGAAATGAAAACTAAGCTAAATCCTAACTCTGCATTGGCCGTCCTTTTTGCCTTTGAGTGCAGGTATTTATAGGAGAAATAGAGAGGGTAGAGGTGGATATTCAGTTCTGATCTGCAGTTTGTTGACGTGTTGATTGCTGAATATCACTTAACAAATGACAGAATTAGAAATAATGATAAACATAAGAGTTGTAGCTCTGTCAGTCTGTTTTCTGGATCATATTGAATCATCAGAATTGAGATTCTGTAGCAAAAGTTATGATTCGAATACTAAAAT
>JAVJIF010010054.1:92500-106689 GCA_038442645.1 Agave tequilana
AATGATAACTTTACTTGATATGTGGGAAATGATTATGGTAAAGGACACAACTAAATACTATATTAGTTGATTAATAGTAACTAATTAGACTAGTGACATAAGCTAGGTTACACATCGTTGACATCAGTAGTTGTTTTACTATGATATGAGTCATCTTGATATCAGTTGTTGTTCTATCATGGTATTCTTTTACCTATAGACATGTTATTATTGAGTTATTTTCTGTTTACTGTTATAATGTTATTAGTTGGTTATCTGTTTATACATGTTGCTACTATCATATTGTCTCTTACTTATTTAGTATTATATGTACATATTATTTATACGCACGAGTAGCTTCCCCTTTTGCACACACACACTTATTAGGTCGCATCTGATGACCCTTGATTTGCACGTTCAGATATTGGACGCTTTGTTTCTATTGTTCAGGTGTTCGTTGAGCTTGAACGCTTCATGAAGAGCTATAGTTTCTCCCTATTTGATTCTGGTATTTTTTTCCTCCTTTTTATTCCTGTTTTTATACTTTTCTTAATTCCTGTATATCAGATTCTGTCTTTATTCTAGTTCTTTATTTATATGATATCATGCGTGGAAGCTTATATGATTTTCCTTGCGTATATGCGTCACCGACTCTCATCGCATCTCCGCTCCAACGTATTTTGGAAAGTGGGGCGTAACAGGATTTTCTTGGTATCAGAGCCAGGTATTCGACTTGTGATGTTGACTTTTGACGTTTGATATCACAATAAGACCTAGTTCTTACCTGTAACATGAACAAGTTATATATACACTGCAATAAACATATACTATTCACATTATGATATTGGGTCAATTTAATAATTGATCGTCCTTTCTTTGAATATCCATCTCCTTGATCTTTTGATATCCCTGATTCCAACTCTTTTTTAGAGTAATCTGGGTTTCATCTTTATTTTCATCCTTCATTCAAATTCTATTTTCCTGATTTTATCTCTAGGAACTAGTTACTCTATGTTGAAGCTTGTAGCAGAAGTCAGAGTAGCGAAGCAGAATCGTGGTGGCCCAGGGAGGTGACGTGGAGGCTTGTTTTCTTCTCTTGTGATTTTTGATTCTTTACCATTCCCTATTTTATTGAAATTTTGGAATGAAATTTTTATAAGGTGGGTAGAATGTAATATTTCTAGTTAGTAATACTGTATTTTTGTCTTTCTGCCGTATTTATTTTGCTTTATTGCTTATTTTATTAATTAACTTAATTTATTGCTCTTCTTTTGTGACTATTGTCATATTATATGTCCAAATTATTTTGAGGTAGCAAATGATAATTTGGCTTTATATATTATTACTATTATTTCTTATCAATATTTTTAGTTAATTATTACTATTCTTTATATTATTATTCTTATTATTAAATGCTATATTAGTAGTCATTGTTACTATGATTCTTTCATTGAGATTATTATAGTTATTAATATTACAAGTGTTATTATTATTGTCATGGTTGTATTATTATTATTAGTATTGTTATAGTTGTTATTATGGTCATTTTTAATTATTATTAGTGTTTATTATTAATATTGCTATGATTAAATACTATTACTATTGGTGTTATAATTATTATTTTTCCTATTATTGTTATTATTCTTAAATATTATTATTACTATTATTGTTGCAATGTTTATTAATTATTAATGATATTAGTATTGGGTTGGTATTATTATTTTTGACTATTATCATTACTCTTGTTTATTATTATTAATTGATAGTTGTTATTGTGATTATTACTAATGTTGTTGTTATTATATTTCATTTACTCTATTTCTATTTTATTCCCCTCTTATTTGCATGTGATTTATCGTATTATCCATTGAGATCCAAATTCAAGCCCATACCCATTAGCTATATAGCCCAACCCAATTCCCTTAACCAATACCCGAAACCCAATAATCCACTACCCAAATCTATTCACCCCATATATATTCTTATCATCCTAACCTAACCCTTATTAACCCTAATCCATAATCTTCTCTTCTTCGTTTCCCCTACCGCCTTCAACAACATCACACCACAGCCGTAGCCCCCATCATCCCATGTCCATGACCGCACACCCATTGCCGCAAGCCCCTCCACCCCGGGCTTCGTTCATCTGCCACCCCGGCAGTGTCCTATGGATGAGCCCCAGCGCTCCTACCCCTTCGGCTTGGGCATCAACTCCACGAGGCCGCCTCCTCCTTGATTAGCCCTATCGTGAGCCCCTCCAACAGAGAGCACAACCGCAACCTTGGCCTGCGAACATCCCTTTCTGCATGCCTGCAATCCATGGCGTATTCAAAAGCACCCAGGCTGCACACCCCTGCTGACAGTCCGCCGCAACGCACCTCACCTCTACAGCAGTACTCCTCTTCCCCCGAGCCTTCTCCTTCGCGCCGACGGCAGCCCCATGGCTGTATCTCCTGCGGTAACCCACTACAGGCCGCCAGCACCATTCCAGAGCCAAATACTTCAGAGACCACTCTCAGATCTGCACCTCCACAGTCCTCTTCGGGAGCAACCGACTCCACCAGCAATAGTCCTCCATCGCCCATCCCTAGCGCAATCCCCCAACAAGGCCGAATGCTCTCCTCCATTTTAGCCCATGCTGCATCCATGGCATCCCCCTTTCCTCCTCTTCGTTGAGCTTCGTTGATCGTCGCCGGCGAGCGCGAGCATACTCAATCCTTCCCGATGCGATGCTCAAGCCGTAGACACTCTCCGCGGCTCTTGTCTCCACCGATCGTCAATGGCGAGGCCTTGCTATGAGTTCCCTTCCTCTTCCCTCTTTCTTTTCTTCTCCGTTGAAATTAATTGTGCATGCATATAATGAATGAGTTGGTATTCTTTCTCTCCCTCTTTCTATGTATTATATGTATGTGTAATTATGCATGTGTGTTAGTATATAATTATGTATTTGTATTAATGGGTTAGCATGCATGTGAGGGTGTGTATATATATATACCTATGTATAATTATGTCGGTGTATTTATGTGTTTTGTTTATGCTTGTGTGTGATTTTGTAATTAAAATGTAAATGTGAGTCTATGAATTTATGCATATGGGTGTGTTTTAATTAAATGTATGCATGATGATTATATGCGTGTGTGAGTGTGTTGTGTGATTGGGTAAGTGTGTGTGTGTGTGTGTCTATATATTTATGTATTAATATATATTAGTTTGTGTAGAATTATTATGTGGGTGTGTGTGTTAAACTATATACATGTTGTGTGCGTGTTAAACTCTAAACATGTTGCGTTCGTGGGTGATTATGTGTGGATGTGTATGGGTGAGTGAATGCTTGGGTGTATAAATGCATTTATGTATATATATGTACTTGTATATATATATATATGTGGGGTTACCCGTGTGTATGCACGTGTGGCATGCGTGTATGGGTACATGTGTGAGCGTATTATGTGTGTTGATTTTCCTTCCTCTTTTTGTGTCTTGGTCGCGAGTTATAACGTTTCAGACTCATTCGTGTGATCCGAACACGGTAACGGGAGGTCCGAATTCGTGTTCACTGTGGACCCCGATACCATGGTGATTCGAAGACCGATTCATGGGATGATCTGTAGATCATTACCAGCTCAGGCAGTGAAGACCAGATGGTGATTCAGCTCTAAACCACGTCATTTCATGTGTGTGCTTATTTTTGTGCATTTCTTTATTTTTTTTTGTCAGTATGCTTTACATGTTACTCTTATCATTTCATGTGACCGTTCAATTTATTTTACTAGTTTGATTACATGTATCACTTCATGAGATATCAATGAGCATTCACCTTAAATATGTAGTTGATATGAGTATTTTTCTGCGTCATTTTGCTATTTGCCACTTTTGACCTTGGATTAGTTGTAATATACCTGAGACTGGATTTGATCTTGTATTTGATCCAGTTGTGTTTAGAGACTCTATATCTCTAGTGTTCTTTATCTGATATTAGTTAATAGCTATTCAGTTGCTAGTTATCAGTTGTTAGTTATCAGATGTTTAGTTATCAGCTATTACAGACATCATCACTTGTTGTTGAAGATGTCTGGTCACTAAATCACCTTCATTAATAATTCATATCATTGCTTGTTAATAAAAGACACCATAACCGGAGAACAGGGGTAATTGTCTAATAATGATGTCGTGTATTTTGAAAGAAATAGAATGGTATACCAAGTTTAGGTTCCAACCACAGGGAACCCAGGTAGTACTGGCTGCCTAGTATTCAGTTATTCAGTTCTTAATTATTAGGGCTATACCCAGACTACGGCGCCATATCAGTTAATCTTTTATGTGGGTATATGGTCTTCGTTATTAGGGCCTTGTGGTCCGTCCTAATTCAGTGCCAGCAAAGTTGGACCGTGGTCCCAGGCATGCACGATTTCCTTCCAAAACACATACACTATATTAACAAGCAGTTACAACAATGATAACTTTGCTTGATATGTGGGAAAACGGCGGTGGTATGGGACACAACTAAGTACTATATTAGTTAGGTTAATAATAACCAACCAGACTAGTGACATAAGCTAGGTTACATATCTTTGACACCAGAAGTTGTTTTACTGTGATATGAGTCATATGGTTATACATCTTGATATCAATTGTTGTTCTATCATGGTATTCTTTTACCTACAGATATGTTATTATTCAGTTATTTTCTATTTACAGTTATCATGTTATTAGTTGGTTATCTGTTTATACATGTTGCTACTATCACATTATTTCTTACTAGTTTAGTATTTTATGTACATATTGTTCAGACCCATGAGCAGCTTCCCCTTTACACACACACACTCATTAGGTCTGTAACGCCCCGATCCCAATGATACGGGAACGTTACTGCAACGCATATACGTAGGTCAGATGGTGCCCCCACGTATATACGCTAAGCATTAAGTACAACAAGTATCAGAGTACAACACACAGCGTGGTATATTCATATGCCAACTTACAAAGATAAATACAAAGCTATACAAGTTATGATAAGCAAAATCACTTTACAAGTGTCCTTTATCACAACCCAAGTCCAAAATGAATCCTATATAACCAAAAATACAAAAATGCTCACGAAATGGATGGAGATCCCGTGAACTAAAAGGAAGAGTCTGGCACGAGGACCGGAGCTAATCTGCCTGCTCACTAAAGAAAGCCTGATCTTCGGTGGATGGCTCCACTTCGACCCAGGCCTCGGAATCTGAATATGCAAATCCAAAGGGTCAAGACATATAATAACAAATAAAAGATAGTCAAGTGACATAAGGATCATGAATAAGGTAATGAAGTTACAATAAATAGCAACGAATAACAAGCGATGTAAACTCAATAAGGTAAGATCATATGCAACAAATCTACAATTAACGTCTTATTATTATATTACTTGTCTTACCGTGATATCTAGCTATGTGACCCAGCGTCCCAGAGCACATAGATCCCATATCCTAGTGAAACAAGGTTGTTATTGGAAACAGCGGTTGTATCGACGAACTATGTTTACAGTGGGTCCCGTGCATACCCGGGACCACGGCCCAGGATTGTTCCGTTGCTTGAAGACGGAACCTGCCGCAAGGCTAAACAGGAGGGACTTATGTATGCCCTTGTCATGACAGTAAACAGGAAAGGGAGAAAGCACTCCCCTCGGTCCCCTGGAGTACCACAGGTAAGACCGGAACAGTAATTGTACAATATACCTAAAAGCCACTGTAAACACGAACACGTATCGATATCCGCATATTTCCCCCGACCCATATGTAAGTTGGTGCTTTTTATGTAAAAGTCAAGTGTATCATGCTTAGTTTTAAGAGATGGCATGACAAGTGGTGATATTATTGTTTAACATGTCATGGAACGAGTATATGCAATAATAAGTCAATGAGGTAACAGATCATACATAAGTCAGCATAACAAGTCTCCATATAATGTCATGTAAGCCAGTATTGAAGCATGAACAAGCAAGATATAATACACATGTATCAAGTATAAGAACCAAATTCAGAACAGAAATTAACTATGACACACAGTCAGGATTAGTCGACTAGGGGTAAGGGTTAGTCGACTAATACTGGGATACAGAGAGTTAGAATTCTGTTTCAGGGAAAGTTAGTCGACTAGGGTAGGAAGGTTAGTCGACTAATAGGGAGTTTCTAGTCGACTAATGGACACTTAAGTCGACTAAGTCTGCTGATACAGAAAGTTGGGTTTTCTGGTCCAAGATGGATTAGTCGACTAGGTGAATTCAGGAGTCGACTAACATGGGTTTCCAGAGAGTTTTGTTAGTCGACTAATATTTGGGGCAAGTCGACTAATACTGGGTTTTTCCAGAAACTAAGTTTCAGCTAAGTGCTCTAGTCGACTAGTTCCTATGATGAGTCGACTAATACTGTGAAGAACAGTGAGCAGATCAGAATTTCTGGAAGTGTGTTTGATGGTTCAATTCGTGGTTTTTGGTGACCTAGGTGTATAAGAAGTATAGATACAAGTATTCTAGGGCTAATACAAGTCTTGGTGAGTGAAATACTCACTTGGATAGGTTCAATTGTGACTTGATCCAAGGATGAGGATGATGGTTGAAGTTGAGGTCCTTGAGGAAGCCCTAGATGAAGCCATTGAGGAAGTCCTTGAGATCTTGAGGTGGAGGTGAAGAGATTGGGTTCTTGGAGCTAGGGTTTTTTGCTTGAGGAAGAAGGAGATTATGGAGCTTCTCTTCTCTTGTGAAGAAATGAGGAAAAAAGGTTTAAAGTGAAAAGGGAAATCTTATATAGGATTTGGGATTTTTGTAAAGGGGTTGGAAATTGGATAGAAGTGAGGGGTTTTCTTGCAAAAGGAGGGGTGAGGTGAGTGTCCTCTCCTTGGCCACTTGGCCGGCTGTGGGAGAGGGAGAGAGTGAGTGGGGTTAGGTGAAGTGGTGAGTGGGAAATGAGGTGGAAATGAAGTGGAATTGGAATTTTGCAATTTTTGAAAAAAAGTCCGAATTTAAGTATCTCAGATTGGTCTGAAAATTTTACCAAAATCAAGAATAATATTTGAAGACTCATGGTGAAATTCGTTTGAAGAAATACTGTATAGATTTTTAATTAAAAATCCCGGAATCAGTTATTTACCGACTCCGAAAGAATTTTCATAAATTTATAAAATTCTCAGAAAAAGTGTATAAGTAGGAAATATGATTCTAAGTAATAAGTCTAAAGGACTTTCTAAAATTCCTAACAGTTTGGAAGATAAAATTCGGGAATCGTCAGCGGTACTGGCCGACACCGGTTTTGAAGAAATCCATTTTAATTCCAGAAAATTCCAGAAAATCACATAAAATCTAAAATATTGGAAAATGATATTTGGAATTGAAATTGGTCAAATACGGATGGTAAATCAGAAAATACGATCGAAAGACTGAATACGTAACTAAGTACGTATTCCGGGAGAGGGGTATTACAATCTACCCACCTTACAAAAATTTCGTCCTCGAAATTTCATAAGGTGAAAGATAACAGGAAAAGCAACAGATAGATATGGATACAAGGAAAGATAACGGTAAAGAAGATAGAAGAAAAGAGTCTTACACCCATCAAGATGTGAAAAGTTGAGGATAACGCTCCCGGATAACGTCCTCACGCTCCCAAGTGGCCTCTCCTGGCGCATGCCTGTTCCATGACCCAATACCAATGGAATAGCTTGTTCTTCAGTGTCTTGACACTCCTATCCAGAATGGCCAACGGCTGTTCTTGGTATGATAAATCCGGTTGTAGCTCCAGCTCGGAATGATCCAGAATATGGCTGTCATCCCTGACATACTTCCTCAACTGAGACACGTGGAAGACATTATGCACCCCGTCCAAAGATGGCGGTAATGCCAATCTATAGGACACATCTCCCACACGATCCAGGATCTCGAATGGGCCAATATACCTTGGACTTAGTTTCCCACGAGCACCGAACCGGATCACCCCCTTGGTAGGTGATATCCTCAGAATACATGATCTCCAACCTGGAACTCCAATGGTCTTCTCCGAGTGTCTGCCCAACTCTTCTGCCTACTCTGAGCAGCCCTGAGATGATTTCTGATAACCCTGACTTTCTCTGTAGTCTGCATCAGAATCTCTGGTCCCAAAAGACTCCTCTCACCGACTCCATCCCAACAAATCGGTGATCGGCACTTCCTACCATACAATGCCTCAAAGGGTGCCATCTTAATACTTGCCTGGTAGCTGTTGTTATATGAAAACTCAGCCAAGTGAAGATGGTCTTCCCAAGATCCCCCAAAGTCAATCATGCAAGCCCTCAACATATCTTCAAGGATCTGGATAGTCCTCTCAGATTGTCCGTCTGTCTGAGGATGATAAGAAGTACTGAATTTCAGACGAGTTCCCAGACTTTCTTGGAGACTCTCCCAGAAATGAGATCTGAATCTGGTGTCTCTATCTGACACAATACTAACTGGAACTCCATGCAGACGAACCACCTCCTTCATATACTTATCTGCCAGAACCTCTGTCGACTGGCCTACCCTGAATGGTATGAAGTGAGCTGACTTGGTGAGGCGATCAACTATAACCCACACAGCATTATTACCCCGGGACTCCGAGGTAATGCCGTCACAAAATCCATGGTGATATGCTCCCACTTCCATTCGGGTATCGGCAAAGGTTGAAGAAGTCCAGCTGGTCTCTGATGCTCGATCTTTATCTGCTGGCAAACCAAGCACTTGGCAACAAACTGGGCTATCTCCCTCTTCATAGCATTCCACCAAAAGTGCTTCTTCAGGTCCTGGTACATCTTGTTTCCCCCAGGGTGTATAGAATAAGCTGAACTGTGAGCTTCCTCCAAAATCTTCTGTCTGACTTCCCCTTGGGGAACACAAAGTCTACCTCCAAAATACAATGCACCATCTGGATGAATGCAGATATCCGTCCTCAATCCACCTCCACCTGAGCTCTGAATGTCTGCAATCTGGGGTCCTCCTTCTGAGCTTCCTTGATCTCCTCTATCAATGATGACTGGATCTGTAAAGCCATGAACTGCCCGGCCTTATCACCTCCTTGCACTAACATCAAATCCAATCTGATGAATTCCTGAATCAACTCCCTCTGCTGCGCGTGAGGTGGACTAGCACTCTGTTCTCTGGCATCCTGCTCAGTGCATCAGGAACGGTATTGACTTTGCGCCTGGATGATACTGCAAGTCAATATCATAGTCCGCCATAAGCTCCAACCACCTCCTCTGCCTCATATTCAACTCTTTCTGTGAGAAAATATACTTGAGGCTCTTGTGATCTGTGTATATCAACACTTTGTCTCCCAGAAGGTAGTGTCTCCAGATCTTCAAAGCAAATATCACAGCTGCCAACTCCAAGTCATGAGTTGGGTAATTCCTCTCATGAGGCTTCAACTGCCTAGATGCATATGCTATAACATGATCATGTTGCATAAGCACACACCCCAGGCCTTTACCTGATGCATCACAGAAAATGACCATCCCTCCTCTTCCTGAAGGAGTCCTCAAGATTGGAGCTGTGATAAGCCTCTGCTTCAACTGCTCAAATGCTGCATCACATTCTTCTGTCCATATATATCTCTCCCCTTTTCTGGTGAGCCTGGTCAACGGAGCTGCAATCCTAGAAAATCCTGGACAAAGCGCCTGTAATATCCGGCTAGCCCAAGAAAGCTCTTAATCTCAGTCACCGTCTTCGGAACTGGCCAATTCTGCACTGCCTGGACTTTACTAGGATCACTGAATTCTTTCTTCTGCTGAAACTATGTGTCCAAGGAAAGCTATACTGTCCAACCAGAACTCACACTTGCTCCTCTTGGCATGAAGCTGCTCCTGCTGGAGGGTCTGCAACACGATCCTCAAGTGCTCTGCATGCTCCTTGTTGTTCCTGGAATAGATCAAGATGTCATCAATGAAAACAACAACGAACTGATCCAAGTAGGGCGAGAACACTCGGTTCATCAAATCCATGAAAACCGCAGGGGCATTGGTGACTCCGAAAGGCATAACTAGAAATTCATAGTGGCCATAACGGGTCCTGAATGCCGTCTTCGGAACATCCTCCTTCTTCACCCTCAGCTGATGGTAACCCGACTGCAAATCTAACTTAGAAAATACACGGGCTCCATGGAGCTGATCAAACAAATCATCAATCCGGGGCAAGGACACTTGTTCTTGATGGTGACCTTGTTCAACTCCCTATAATCAATATAAAGCCTCTTACCACCATCCTTCTTATTCGCCAAGAGCACTGGAGCTCCCCATGGTGAAGTGCTTGGCCGAATCAATCCCTTGTCCGAATACTCCTGCAGTTGCTTCTTCAAGATCTCCAACTCTGTCGGTGCCATCCTGTACGGAGCCTTGGATATAGGAGCTGCTCCTGGAATTGTATCAATGGAGAACTCAATTATCCTCTCCGGTGGAAACCCTGAGACCTCAGCAAAGACTTCTGGAACTCATCCCACACTGGCACTCCCTTCAGAACCTCCGAAGTGGTCATCTGAATCTCCTTCTCAGCAGGCTTCACCTCTCCACTAAACTGGAACTCCGGCTGATGCGGGATTCTGAAATTGATCTTCCTTCCTCTACAGTCAATCACTGCATAGTACTGACTGAGCCAGGTCATGCCTAAGATTACGTCGTACCCTTTGGTGTCTAGTACGAGCATATCTATGGCCAAGGTCTTCCCACAAAGTTCCACTGGACAGTCAGCACAAACTCTAGAAGATATAACTACCCCATTCCCGGTACTTATCTCCCACTTGTGGTCTAAAGCTTAACAGGTATGGAATGAACAGCCACAAAATGGTCGGAGATATAACAGTGGGATGCACCCGAATCGAAGAGAGCGAGAAAGGTATAGAGATGAACTCTGATGTTACCTGTAATCACCTCCTCTGAAGCCTCCTCTGCTGTCAGGTTGTAGGCCTGACCTCTGCCACGCCCTGCTGCTGTCCGGGCTCCTCTCTGCACTGGGCGAGCAACATGCGGTGGAGGAAGGGGAAGGGCTCTCCTCATCACTGGTCCCTGGTGCCTCTGCCCAACTGGCCCTGGTAGTGCCCTCTGTCCATTCTGCCCTTGAGGTGCCGGCAAGGTTTGGTTAGCAAACCCCATTCTCCTGTGAGGACAGGTCTCTACGGCATGGTCTCGTGCTCCACACACCAAACACAATCCATTTGCCCTCCGGCAATCCTGCTGCGAGTGTCCTGGTTTCTGGCAAAAGTTGCAGATAAGACCTGGTCGAGCCATCTGGTAAGGAACTGCTCTGAATGGTTGCCTGGCCTGAACCTTCGCTGCCCTGGACGGTCCTCCTCTACCCACCGGTACAAACGGCCTCTTCATGGCCTGGTCCTTCCTCTGATCTCCTTGCTTCTTCTCAAACCCACGCTCCACCTCTCGAGCGCTGGTGAGAACTTCTGCATAGTCTTCAGATGATGGGGCATTAGGAACATCTGAATGTCCATTTGCAGACCTTGCTGGAACCGGCTTGCCCTCTTCTCCTCATCTGCTATCATGTACGGGGCGAAGCGACTCAACCTGAGAAATTCGGCAGCATACTCATCTACGGATCTATCCCCCTTTGAAGCCTGATGAACTGCTCCTCCATGTCCTTCTGAGCAGTGGCGGGAAAGAACCTGCTATAAAAGCTCTTGGAGAACGTATTCCAAGAGATAGGTTTCTCCAAGCGAGCCTCCTCTGCAAGCCACCAAGTCCTGGCTATGTCCTTCAGCTGGATCTTTGCAACCTCCACTTGGTTCTCCTTAGGCACCCTGGCGGCGTTCAGCAGATCGGTGGTGTCTGTTAACCACTGTTCAGCCTCCAATGGCCTCTCGACTCCCGTGAATACGGCCGGCTGTAGCCGTCGGAAGTCTGAGATGTTTCCCCGCTTCTGCTCCTTCGGGGCTGCCAACTCCTGCCTGAGGAGCTCAGTCTGCTGATGCTGATTCTCCATCTGCTTTTGCTGGTTTCCAGCATAGTCTGAATGATCCTCAGGATATCAGCACCTCTCCTCCTACGGGTCCATTCGGTACTTGCCCGACATTGTTGCGACCCGAACGTCTCTCCATACCGAAAGGGATAAGATCTGGAATTGGAAACAAAGGGAAGGAGTTTAGGATACGAGGATCGAATCAAGGACGAAGTCAAGAAGGACTATATAACTTTGTACATTGTAGTTGGCATTAGCAAATCACTAGAATTTGCCACTTGGTTGTACTTTTAGGTTTGAGAGCCTAGGCTCTGATACCACCTGTAACGCCCCGATCCCAATGATACGGGAACGTTACTGCAACGCATATACGTAGGTCAGATGGTGCCCCCCCCGTATATACGCTAAGCATTAAGTACAACAAGTATCAGAGTACAACACACAGCGTGGTATATTCATATGCCAACTTACAAAAGATAAATACAAAGCTATACAAGTTATGATAAGCAAATCACTTTACAAGTGTCCTTTATCACAACCCAAGTCCAAAATGAATCCTATATAACCAAAAATACAAAAATGCTCACGAAATGGATGGAGATCCCGTGAACCAAAAGGAAGAGTCTGGCACGAGGACCGGAGCTAATCTGCCTGCTCACTAAAGAAAGCCTGATCTTCGGTGGATGGCTCCACTTCGACCCAGGCCTCGGAATCTGAATATGCAAATCCAAAGGGTCAAGACATATAATAACAAATAAAAGATAGTCAAGTGACATAAGGATCATGAATAAAGGTAATGAAGTTACAATAAATAGCAACGAATAACAAGCGATGTAAACTCAATAAGTAAGATCATATGCAACAAATCTACAATTAACGTCTTATTATTATTACTTGTCTTACCGTGATATCTAGCTATGTGACCCAGCGTCCCAGAGCACATAGATCCATATCCTAGTGAAACAAGGTTGTTATTGGAAACAGCGGTTGTATCGACGAACTATGTTTACAGTGGGTCCCGTGCATACCCGAGACCACGGCCCAGGATTGTTTCCGTTGCTTGAAGACGGAACCTGCCGCAAGGCTAAACAGGAGGGACTTATGTATGCCCTTGTCATGACAGTAAACAGGAAAGGGAGAAAGCACTCCCCTCGGTCCCCTGGAGTACCACAGGTAAGACCGGAACAGTAATTGTACAATATACCTAAAAGCCACTGTAAACACGAACACGTATCGATATCCGCATATTTCCCCCGACCCATATGTAAGTTGGTGCTTTTTATGTAAAAGTCAAGTGTATCATGCTTAGTTTTAAGAGATGGCATGACAAGTGGTGATATTATTGTTTAACATGTCATGGAACGAGTATATGCAATAATAAGTCATGAGGTAACAAGAGATACATCCATCCAGTAATAGGTCATGTAGAGCCAGTATTGAAGCATGAACAAGCAAGATAATACACATGTATCAATTATAAGAACCAAATTCAGAACAGAAATTAACTATGACACACAGTCAGGATTAGTCGCTAGGGGTAAGGGTTAGTCGACTAATACTGGGATACAGAGAGTTAGAATTCTGTTTCAGGGAAAGTTAGTCGACTAGGGTAGGAAGGTTTAGTCGACTAATAGGGAGTTTCTAGTCAACTAATGGACACTTAAGTCGACTAAGTCTGCTGATACAGAAAGTTGGGTTTTCTGGTCCAAGATGGATTAGTCGACTAGGTGAATTCAGGAGTCGACTAACATGGGTTTCCAGAGAGTTTGTTAGTCGACTAATATTTGGGGCAAGTCGACTAATACTGGGTTTTTCCAGAAAACTAAGTTTCAGCTAAGTGCTCTAGTCGACTAGTTCCTATGATGAGTCGACTAATACTGTGAAGAACAGTGAGCAGATCAGAATTTCTGGAAGTGTGTTTGATGGTTCAATTCGTGGTTTTTGGTGACCTAGGTGTACAAGAAGTATAGATACAAGTATTCTAGGGCTAATACAAGTCTTGGTGAGTGAAATACTCACTTGGGATAGGTTCAATTGTGACTTGATCCAAGGATGAGGATGATGGTTGAAGTTGAGGTCCTTGAGGAAGCCCTAGATGAAGCCCTTGAGGAAGTCCTTGAGATCTTGAGGTGGAGGTGAAGAGATTGGGTTCTTGGAGCTAGGGTTTTTTTGCTTGAGGAAGAAGGAGATTATGGAGCTTCTCTTCTCTTGTGAAGAAATGAGGAGGAAAAAGGTTTAAAGTGAAAAGGGAAATCTTATATAGGATTTGGGA